>JBBPMC010000787.1:0-16529 GCA_038090115.1 Strobilomyces echinocephalus
GCAGCGGCTGGTACGATCCCCTGATCCAGAGCGTCGCATATTATACTTTTGTAGCCAATGCTCCGGGGTACGGTCAACTTCAATCCAATGCCACCTTGAAACGTATCTACGATTCCCTCTATGGTCCAAATGGCTGTGTCGCGCAAGAGCAGGATTGCTATGCCGCCGGTAACTCCACTGAATCTGACAAGATCTGTCTCCAAGCGGATAACTACTGCGTATGTAGGACGTCCTCGGATTTTTCATACGCTTCACATGGATTCAACAGGGCGAGCATATCCTTGTTCCTGCAGTCGGCAACATGGACCCCTATGATCTCCGCCAAAATTCGTCCGCATTGTTTCCTCCCGAGTACTACGTGAACTTCTTGAACATTCCAGAGGTTATGAACGCGATTGGTGCTGAAACTACCTACCAAGAATGTCCCGACGCTCCATATAAACTAGTTGTGAACACTGGAGATGTATCTTGTCCAATTCAAACGGCTGACTGCATCTGAATTAACAACTACTCTATAGGGCGCACGGACCTGGCTTCCACAGCTTTCAGAGTTAGCGAATTCTGGAATGAAGATTCTAATTTGGGTATGTGAATCCACTAGTTGCGCGAAGGAAGCTGAGGCTTGATTCCGCGCCAGGCTGGTGACACTGATATCATGTGCGTATTTACGCTCGTTGCTAGCATTTTCTTATGATCTGTCACCCTACAGTTGTAACTGGCTCGGCGTCGGTTTTCTGGCTTCACTATCTGTCATTCACTGAATGTCCGCGCAGGGCTACGCCGCTGTGCTTGCCATGAATTGGTATGGCAACCAGGCGCTTCACTCCACTCCACTCGCCAACGTCACACTCCACGGGACGCCCATCGCCGCTGTCGCAAACGTAGACAACTTCACCTTTGCGTACGTTCCCTTCATCATTTGTCATAAAGACTGAGACTTCGCACTGACGCACTGACTCGACACAGACGGGTCTTCAGGGCTGGTCATGAAGTGGTACGTCAAGGCTGACCAACATAATACGTCAGCTAATGATCCATGTTCAGGCCGCCTTCCAACCCGCGGCAGCTCTGTCGATGTTTACCCAGGTCATTAGCAAAGAGCCTATTCACTCAGCGTAAGGGGAGGATCGGCGTCAAACGGAAACTGTCACATTGTCCAGATACGCCTATTGCGGAATATCCAAGCAAGCAAACATGTACCGAAGGAATAGCCAAGCAGTATGAGCATCGCTTTTGTGTTTGTCGTGTACATTGTCGGAATCGACAAGTTGATCAGACCCGTCGCAACATTCGCCTTAGGCAATCATATTAAG
Organism: Strobilomyces echinocephalus; assembly: GCA_038090115.1. NCBI lineage: Eukaryota > Fungi > Basidiomycota > Agaricomycetes > Boletales > Boletaceae > Strobilomyces > Strobilomyces echinocephalus. The sequence continues at coordinate 1,314 of JBBPMC010000787.1, forward strand.
ATCGTAGAATGTTGATCAGGATGAGGACTCACGACAAGGAAGATCACCAGCCCATTCTTGTTCATGGCCTCGAGTAAAGAGGGAGCCGACTGTGCTGCGGATGCCGTGGGGTCCTCTTGGAGGATCCTTTTAGCCGCTGGATCGGAAGGATCTTTTAGTTTCGAGATACGAGTGGGGAAGAAAATCATATCTAGCAGATAGAACGCAAGGATAAACGAAGTGTTGCAGGCGACAATCCAGAGTATATATGACAAGTTGGCCTATACAGAGAAATTGATATGGAGGTGTGAGTTGTTTCCGTGGTGCATTGTAAAACGGGAAGACCCAACCATTCTTCGCGAGACCTGAAGACCATGTTGTACAAGGGCTAGCAAAGTCCACCATACCGTAGCATACGAAAAGAGCTCGATGGTGGTCTTCGCGTTTTGCCTCGGAGCAGAAAGCTCCAACCTCGCGAGACCCTCGAGGCCGCCCTCAAATAAGATACGTTGCTGTTTACGGAAGAAGGACGGGGAAGGGGGGAGTACGATCGTGCCAAGAGAAAGGCCCATCATGTGAAGCGAGAGGTAGCCTGAGACCATGAGCCTTCGAATTAAGTGAACTCGGGAATGGCTCACCCAAGAGAGAACCCAAGCCTTCCTTGTTGGCATAAATAACATTACTTCGAGGGGCGTGGATAAGGAAAGCTTCCAGTCTCATAAATGATAAGGCGAATTGATGCACTATGGATAAGTAGGCTTAATAGACCGCTCGAAGGAAGAGCAGATTGCACCACATACAAACCGCAATCCAAAGGCCTAATAACGATATAGGCATATATTTGATGATCGGGTGGAGAGCCACTTCTGCGACCGGCAAAATGGCAAGCGTCAAGAAAAAGTTCCAATGCACCCCGTATTCAGTGACATGCTCCTGAAGAAGATAGTTAATCAAACTAGAAGTGATGGCAACAATCACCTTACTGGGTATTCTGTCCCCTTCACAAGAAATACTCGAACAATGCCCAACACAACGATTGGTAAGGTCTTCTTGATTACCCGGAATAACTTTGGTTTCACTTCCGCATGCAACTGAGATGGATCCTTGATAAGGGGTAGCGCAGATATGATCCCCTGAGAAAAAACAAACGAGCCGACTCCACAGTCCATCTGATCCAGTGAGGTCGCGACAGTCCCGAAGAAAGGTTTGCAGGAAAACACGCACTAGCGACACACCATACGTTTCGCACTTCGCAAGGGAGCGCGGGAACACGGGAAAATCGACAGCGAGAATTGAGAACACTGTTATCAGCATCATATTGGCGCGGTATGTTGTGAGTGCTGGAAGGGGCCTTAGCGCAGGTTGTGCTGGCCCATTGACGGCTGCGCTGTCTCGTGCAGAGGCCCTTGACAGCTTTCTCGAAAGCAAAGGTATTCCACCTTCTATCGGAGGGAGCAGAAGCAAAACGCAGGTTGGGGTCAGGAGGAGCGCCAAGAGTGCCCCGGGTGCATCAGCATAAACTGTCAGCGCAAGCGACAATGGCAGTACCAGCACCAGCCATTCAAGGATGTATGGCATGTTGCGGAATATAGATAGACGCGTTCGCAAGGTAGAATGCAGAGTCACCGATGCCTGGTAACCTTGAGTAACGAATCTCTAACGCGAGCGTCGACGGACTCACCACTACGACTGTCAAGATAATGTTGACGTGGAAAACAGACGAGCCTGTCATTCCAGACACAAATGCCTCCTTCGAGGCCTTGTAGTCATTGTTCATCTGCCCTAGGGTCATCACTGACCACCATAAACCAACTGGAGAGCCTCAGGCTGACAGTGACACGGGACGAGACGAGTGATTTTCAGATCATGTGATCAACAACGCGATCGAATAACACTCGTTCGATTGACAATGTAAAAATATCAGCATGCGGCTACTCGTCACTGCAAAGTAGCTAGTTTCCCTCAAACGTCAGCACTGGCCCTACGAAACTATGGCGACCCCAAGTGATCCAATTGATGATGACGATGACAGCGACGCCGCCGATAGCCAAGATGGCATAATTCATACTGTACTGGTTGACAGGATAAGACGTGGGCAACACGAAAAGCACGCAAATAAACGACGTGAACTATTAGAGAGTTAGCTAGGAGGGGCACAGGGAGCAGGATTGATCGGACCGACCAGGAAGCTCACGAGGTTGATAGACCACGACCATTTACCCAAATTGAAAGGACCAGGTTCCGGGAGTCTGGCCTTGCCGTTAGTGAACAGCATTGTAATTATGCAATACCCACGAATCAGGCCAAAATACTCGGATGATGATGGGTTGTAGGTAACTAAGCATTACAGATATCGCCGCGGATGACAACATGGCGTTGAACTGTCCAACGGTCAATCACTCTTTTGGACAAAGACGTAGGGGTACGCACAGCGATGGCCGAGCCTATATAGGCACACGAAAGAATACAGCCTATGAGCACAGACGTCCACACTCCCCAATATGGAGCTTGAAAGCGATTGAGAGCCGTGAACTGTGCCTTCGCCGGGAACGCGTTGTCTCTTGCAAGCGCGTAAAACAAGCGTGAGCTTGCAGTGAACGCAGTGATCGATGCTGTTACTTGCGCAAACGCTACGACCACGAGGCACAAGAGTGCAAGTTTCGGTCCGGCCGCGTCATAGAACAGCTATGCGATAGGTATGGCGTAGGTCGTCGACTGCACACTAGTAATGCTCTGTACGGAAAATAGGAGGGCGAGCATGTAGACGAGACCGATAAACCATGAACCTGCGATGCTCCCCACAATAGCGAGAGGTGCAAGGACTGAGGCGCGTTTTGCTTCTTCAGCGACTTGAGCGGCAGTCTCGCAACCTTCTAAGGTATAAATAGCCTCTCGTCCTCAGTGATGGGATTTCACAGAAAACAACATCATTTACCTGGAGGAAGCCCAAGAGAATGACGAAGCCTCTCGAACTCCACCCAGTGAAACTGGATTGACGCATGGGAATGGAAGAGCCATACATTCAATTAGATGCTCACTTCTGGTAGTTGGTGAATACGAAGGCGGCCGAATTCTTACAAAACATCAGATGACGTATATACGCGGATGGAAGTATTCACCTTCACGGGAGCCTTGACGAGCAGCGTGATCACTAGCACAAACGTGCCTCCGAGCGTCCACCAAACGTTCACTGTGCTCATGCGTCCTATTGCTTTCGTTCCAATCGTGTTGACTATGCCAGACGTGATGTTGACAGCCCAAGCCAAGGCAGCGATTTCAACGCGAGTCAGGGTCCGACCTCGACCAACCTCGACCGCTGAAGCAATGTACAGCGCTACACTGATTTCATCGTCAGGCAATGTGGGTCACAGTACCGCGGATCTCACCTGAGGTTTCCGGCGGTCCCAGTGAAGACCATCGCAATGGAGTATATCCATCCTGTGCAGACTGGATCCGAGTGAATCCGAGTTTCAATACCGACTTGATTCCGACGCACAACCAAGAATAGGCAGGTCCGGTTTCATCTTGCAGACCCAAAAGTAAAGGCCACCCAAGGTGGGACTAGCCAAGGTGCATGAATACGCGGGGATTAATGGGTTCAAAACGCTCACTATGAACTACAAATTTCTGCTAGACTGAGGGCGATGAGAAACATGAAGAAGCTACATATCTGATAGGCAAGCGAAGAGATGCGCTTTTAGCTAGAGAACGGATCCTTAACAAGGCACGCTCACGTTCCATCCCCAGAATAATCCAAGCGGGCCTCCGGAGAACAATCCAGTTTGAAAGGCGCTACTCATCCCAGTGAGGATCCCGATGGCGCAGAAGGATATGCCCAACACTCCGAACAGCGACATTTCGCGTCGAAACTCGGGTTTATACCCGAGTTCGAGGAGGCGCTGATCCGAGCTTTCGACATTGTTCCTGGTATTAGCAACCTCCCCAATCTTCTCGGGGCTTACGGTTTTCGCGGCCACTGACATTGAAAGACGTGGAGGCAAGGGTGGTCCAACAGCGGAGTGAGTAGTCGGACGTCATGAGACCTGCGGCAATAAATTATAAGTGTGAGAACAAGGACACTACATGAATTGAAACCAACCAGGACAATAAAGTAGGTCGAATCGGTGATAAGTCGTTGAGAGATAAGCAGTATGCGTGCAGTGCCATCCCTCGATCTATTTGAAGTTTTGAACGGGAACTCGAGCCTGCTGCCAAAGTTAAATCCAGGCAACGACTCCCTTTGGCAAGGTAGTGCGCTTGCTTGGTGCATGGTGAGCATGAAGTCCAGAATCAGAATTCACAGGACACATAGCCTAGACCAAAGAGTCCACTCGTTTCTCTTCCTTGACGCTTGCGCTGGAACCCTGCTGACGAAATCCGACTTAAAATGGGGAGGAGTGCACATTGCAGAATGGTTAGTATTCTACGCACGTAAGTAGCTTATGCACATGAAAGCTGCCAAGATAAGTATCGTGACGAGGTCTAGCACTGTTATTAGGCGTAAAAGGCGGGACGATTAGGAGGTCTCCGTGAATACGACATGCGACGACGTGTACGGTAAAGAGACTATTTCGGATCGTCTCAGTAGCAGGGACGAGTAAAAGCAGACCACGCACCATGCACGCATAAACTCGAGTGAGAGGAAACCAAAGGCAGATTTGAACAGCAACGGCAATTACTTGATTCTTAACAGTATTTCCGGGTCCTCCATAGTTACCACGTCCCCCTCGCGGACAGCCACGAGGTTCACCAAACGACACGCCCCTCCTCCGCCCTTCCGAGAGCGACTTCAATACCTACGGTGAACTCTGTCCCACCCTGCTCGAACATCACCTCTTTGCCCGTCCTTCCCAGGATGCTTGCATCCACGCCTTTTCTGCTAGTCGGGACGGGCGAGTGGATGTGTGCATACCTGGGATATTGTTCGTACGGCGCCGGGGTCGTAGATATCACCACCGGACCCTCTGGAGGAGGCGAAGCATACGTTTGCGACAAGTCCTCGCACCGTTCGTCCTTGTGGTGGAGGGAAGGTCGACGAACCTTGCTCGCGCTAGAATCGGACCTGGGCATGGGCAACGAGACCGCCCTGGGTCTGGGAACGAATGGTGGGTTCGCAAGTGGAGTGCTGGACGACGTTGATGACGACGAAACGGATAGTGACGGCAGTGGCTGCAGTAGGAGTGCAGAAGGGTCTAATCTGCCTTCGTCGTCGTTTCCTGGAGCAAAAACATCACCACCGACAGCGACCTGATAAGAGGGTGGAGGGGTGCTGGGCCGAAACATCGGAAGGACAGGGAACGAGGGTGGCGAAGGCGCAGGGCAGGTCATATACATGCTCCTGGTACGGGTACGTGGTTGCGACGGACAGAAGTAGAAAGGATCGTCTTCTCTTCCCGAGGGTCCTTCCGCAAGGCTGCACTCGAATTCCTCAGCTTCAACAGAGATGGGTACTGCCTGCGGGAAGCCGACGGCATTGACCTGGACAGACTCGAACAAACTTTCGCCCTCGTCCTCGCACACCGGAAATAGTTGCGTGATGTCATCAGCAAAGGTCACGCGTGATGGCCTCTTCCTCTCTATCATCCCCCTGTTATACCCTGAACTGAGTATCCCGTACTTGCTTGAAGTAGATTCTTGTACGTCGTCTGCACCCCAGACATGTAATGCAAGTGGCGAGCTCCGCACTGGTATTCCAAGGGACAAGCCAGTAGGCACGATCGGTCCGCGTACCCGCGAAATTCCTCTCGAGGAAGGAGTGAGACCAGGAGGTTTCATTGGTGACCTGTACGTCGAGAAACTGCCATCCCAGACCTTTGGCGCAAAGTGGGGGGTAGAATACGGTGCAGAAATTTTGATCCCAGAGCTCCAGGCGCGCCGCTTGGCCTTGATTTCGAGGGATCCCTCCGTTTCAGCGTCCATCCAACCATTCTTTGCTCCGATCTGCGTCGCTCTCACAAGCTTCCATCCCTCTTCACGAGCTCGGCTCCGGACGATCTCGAGTGCGGTACAAATCCGGTCGAGAAGGTCCAGTCGGGAAGCAATAAACTCCTCGACTGATGTATTTATGTCAAGATGAAATATACCGGGGGAAGGAGGTGTGGGAGGTGTGGGAGGACGTGTTGCTTGAACAGGCATCCAAAACTGGGCTGAGACGTTTCGGCAGCGGGGGCTAGATGAACTGACCCTAGACACCGGAGACGCCTGGGGAGCGGAGCAAGTTGCATGATGAGCAGAGTCATGGTGTGGCTGCGTAGGTGAAGCTACGGGAAATCTTTCCCAATCCTGGGGAGTTCGGGGGGAAACCCGACTATCATCCGACTGCTCGTCGTCGTTGACGTCCGAAGGAGTGAGAGGGCACCTTGACATATCGAAAGCCATGTCCGCCAGCCCCCCATTATCGCCGTAATCAAGAATAAATTCCTCTCGATTGTCATCTGGGCTTGACAAGCCATAGTCGATGCCGACAACACCATGGCGTTCAGCAAGCTCGAATGTATATCGTTCCGTATTGTCCCAGCCGTCGCCGACAGTAAATGATTCTCCGAGACGACCGTTGTGATGATCGCTGTGTTCATTTGCCTCAATCTCATCGATGGTCCTGGAAAGATGAACAAATCGAACACCCCATTCATCCGCTGTGATCTTGATTAAGTGACAACTCTGAAGATACAAGTCCTCCTTACCTTGCTCTTGGCGGGGATAGACAACTCGATCGTTATCTTCTGCGTTGAACACACCCGGGAATGGGGAGGGAGCACGGCAGCGCCATCGCTCTGGCTCGCAGGCGTCACCGCGGTCGCCGAAGTCGAGAGCGTTTCTCCCCTCACTTTGAGCCTTCCTGTGTCTGCCCCTGCTTGCCTTTGGACTGCTGACACAGGGGCTGCGTGATTGAACTGATTCTATTTCCGCTCGAGCTTTACTGGCCAAAGCAAGCAAAGTCCATTCGAGATAACCAGCCGCAGGTAGGTGTTGAGGTGCAATAGCTGTTACGACGTAACGTCTCCAAACCTCAACGAGGGCTGCTCGGGCGCGTTTGCGGAGGCGATCCTCTGGAGTTAAGTTGAGATGCCGAGAAGTTGAAGCAGTCACGCGACCAGAGACAGGCAGAGGAGGAAGTGGTGCTGGAGGTGGCGCGCTGGAAGGTGGTGGTGGCGGCGACGAGGACGACGAAAAGGACTTGGGAACCAATGATCTGTTGACAGAAAAGTCAAGGGGCGTTCAAGTCTTTCGGGAGAGGAACGCACGATATCAACGAAAACAAGAGAGATCGTTGCCTCTTGTGTTTCCCGAGTTTTGACAACTTTGTAGACGCAGGTGAGACATCCTCCGCACTCCCGGCAGTGCTCCCAGGACATGCACTGCCTTCCATGCTATTTCGCTGGCTTTCAGAGTCGCTGCAGTCTTTGACGTCGACAACGACGCCTAGGAGTATTCGAACACAGTCCGAATCCATAGGGATGTGGATTACGCGTCCATCCACGAACCTCAGCGTAAACTCCTTTTGCTCGACATCCATAGTCACTTCGTGAGCGCGAGCGACCAAACCTACTGCTCGATCAAACATGTGGATGTTCGACGGAGGCTCGAGCTGCAGAATGGAAGTAAGGATTTGCAGTTGTGATGACCACGCAGCAGGAACGGTTGCGTTAGGGCCGAGATCATGCAAGTAGAGGACAGGTGGAAATGTGACGCCATAGAGAATGGTGGGGTGAGGGGACGGTGGTATGAGACGAATTTTCATCGCGTAAATGCACGCAGGAGATTAAAAGGGGAGGGTAGTCTAGAGTCTAAGGGTGAAAAAAAAAAAGAGATTCCAGGGGGTGTAGCCTGGGGACGACTTTGACGTCCAGCAGAAAGGGCAATTGGGTGCCGCCTGTTGGGTTTTCTGTGGGCCACCATACGTGAGTTTACGTTACTATTTTACCAGATATTGAGTAATAGTTTGATACTCCCGCTTCTCCAAACCGAGCTGGAGGAGCGGATGTGAAAAAGCGGCGCGTCTCTACGAAATTGGATTAGCAGGCTGGAGCGAGCGCATAGAGCCGCCGAAATGTGCATCACGGTCGCCGAATGAGGGTCTGGCAACGGGCCAGTGACGGTAGCGCGTCCGACGGTTGAACGAGTAGCGAGGAGAGCTACGGATCACGCGGGACACAGCACACGGATTCTGGCTCCAAGAAACGTTCATCGTCCGATGGCCACGCCGAGGCACTCCGTCGCGGTCGACGCCGAGACGCGTGTCCATCACAGCAACTCGGACACGCGTTCGGTTTCGAATGTGCGTCACAGCAAAAGATCTAGCCGGAGAAGTTGGGTAGGGCATCGCATCGACATGTCACTTGCATAGTGAAATCGCAGCACGCAGAACAAGTGAGGCGCGATGACACACGTCAGTTCGATCAACGCCATTTATACAGGACTCGGACGAGAGTAGGGCCATAGCACACCTCGAGAAACCTTCCCCTCTTACTACTCGCCACTTTGTTCCCCCGTCCACGCCATGGGTGCGAACCACAGTCAGCCCAAGGATAACAAGGAAGAGCGCAGGCCAAAGCGCGCTCCGACGTTGTCGTTTCTGGGCAAGTCTTCGTCGCGGCTGAACCTGCTGGGTCTGGGCAGGCGGTCGCCGCAACCGCCAGCGACGCCAGTGTCTGTGCGCGACAGGATGACGGTGGTCGAGCCGTTCACAGAGCACGACACAGCATCACCGGAGGCTTCGGCAATGGATCCGGAGGATCGGCCGGAGGAGGCCGAGGAGGTTAGTCTGTGTGTTCTGGACCAGGTACATGTTGACTCGCTTTCTGCTGTGGCCGGTTGCACTCCCGACATAAATACGCGCCTCCCTGTATTACATATCTCCCCTTTACCACCACCATCAGGACCCGGTGTTCGACATCGCGATCGCCATGCCCCAACAATCCATGACCGTCCCCTGCCAGGTGGGTCTGCAATGTCATCTTCTTCGCTATTCGAACCATACGAACCTCGTTGCGCTGACGATCTTGCTTGGACGGTCCTAGTATCGCACGGGGCGTACCCTCGGTAGCGGCACGTATGCAATCGTAAAAGAGGCGATCCATATCAAGACAGGCCAGTATTATGCTTGCAAGGTCATCAACAAGAAACTTATGGAGGGAAGGGAGCACATGGTAAGTCCTTCCACGACTTTCTTTCTGTGTCATGATCTGTTCGTGCGGGTGCGGGGTTTTGGGTGCCCCCGCGTTCGCACACCGAAACCCCTCGTTCTGAAACGCACTGATCGCATCATCGCTGGACGGATTTCTGAGACGCCGTATCCTTCGCACCCTCAACCCTTGAACTCGATCATAACCACTGATCTGGTGGTTTCCTAGGTCCGCAACGAGATCGCTGTGCTCAAGCGAGTGTCCATCGGTCATGCAAACATCGTCACGTTACACGATTACTTCGAGGTGAGAATTGTACCAACTAGCAGGAATTTGGCGTTCATCATCATCGCAGACTGCTCACAATCTGTATCTATGTTTCGACCTCTGTACAGGTGGCGAACTCTTCGATAGCATATGCGCAAGGGGCCAATATACCGAAGCGTGAGTGTCCTGATCTATTGAACGTTCTGGGAATCTATAACAACTCAGTGACGCCGCCGGGCTCCTGCGCACCATCTTTGGTGCGGTCAAATACATCCACGACTGTGGTATCGTTCATCGTGACCTGAAACCCGAAAACCTTCTTTTCCGTTCCAAACCCGAGAAGACGGCAGAGATCATGATCGCCGACTTTGGGCTTAGCCGGGTCATGCCTGACAACAAACTCAGCATGCTTACGGAAGTATGCGGGACGCCAGGAGTAAGTTCCTTCCAAGATCCATTTCAGGTCCGCTGAGATGTTCTGCAGTATATGGCCCCCGAGATCTTTAAAAAGAGTGAGCTTTTTCTTGATATCGCTTCAGCGTTCACTCAGGGTTGATTTAGCTGGACATGGGATGCCCGTTGACATATGGGCCATGGGTGTTATCACCTACTTCTTGCTTGCCGGCAAGTGTGGTCAGCCGTGCGTGTCTGCGGAGCCGTCTAATTTCCCTACTAGGCTATACGCCATTCGATCGTGACAATCAGAAGCTGGAAATGGAAGCTATTGTCGCGGGTGACTACAGCTTCGAGCCAGGTCAGTCATTATGTACCTCTTGGACTGTACCTTAATAACTTGCGGCAGAGGAGTATTGGTGCAACGTGTCGGAGACAGCTCGTGACTTTGTCGCTACCTGCCTCACGCTCGATCCGGCGGAGCGTCCAACGGCTGCGCAGATGCTCGAGCACTCATGGCTCACTGCGGAAGTACCGCACTTCGTGGAGGCCGCGAACGGCGAACCAACGAATTTATTGCCACATGTCAGGAAGGCATTCAATGCAAAGAGAACCTGTGCGTTTCGTTTCCATTTCGTTCACTCATGGCGTATTGATGACTGCACCGGCCTGCGCAGTCCGCAAAGCCGTGCTCAGCATGATGGCGATGAAGCGTATGTCGATGCTAGCTCACGACCGTTTGGGTCACCTGTCACCCGAGCATCAACAACTCAACGAGGATGTCTATCAATTCAAGCAAGAGTCCGAGAAGGAGAGTCTCGAGCATGCGGATGTTCTTCACCACCACAACGCGGATTTGCCCAGTACTGGTTCCCAACACGCCGAGTCTGGAATCGTGGGGAATGCATCCACTACCGATGGATCTGGCTCTGGGCCACCGTCTAGCCATGCTACACCGGTGGACGCTGCGGAGACTACCAAGGAGAACAAAGAAGTCACCGAGAAGCTGGCATCAGTGAGCTTAGCTGCCAGTGCAAAGGTAAGCGATGCAGCTGAACATGCTTGATTCTTTCCGCCGTTTGGCGGTTCTTCATGAACCATGCTTTGCCCGCTTCGAGTGATCCTGCTATGTTTTCGGGACCGTTTGTTTGCTCTTTACCTACTCGTTCTCACACAATATCCTGGCGTCTATGTGATTAATAAATACTGTTCTTTTGTGATTTACAGAAGGTCTTCAACCGGATTACGAGGGCCGGCAAGTGATCGCAAGCTGATCTAGGCCTGCGAGCGCTGAACTCACCAACGATCGGTGGAGGGTGCTTCGTTAATGAGCAAAACCGAGGGCGAGAGACGTATCTCTAACAGATCTGTTACATATCATGACTTGTACACACGTCCGACAAGACCATCTGATTTCGATTCGTGGAGGGACTTCATTGCTCGTATTTATCGGGACACGGCTACACGAAGAGTACAGCGTATTCATAAGATCATATATATTATTTAATAATAAGAATGAACGGCGAGGTGGCCAAAGATTCGGAAAATGTGTTCAAGAACAAATGAATAGTCCATGATCAAACACCTAGGGTTGTATGTGAATTAAGGGGGACGTGGTGAGGGGGAATGCCGAGTCCTTTTGTGCCGAATGCAAGAGACGCGTCCTTAGCTGGACGTGACCGCGAGCGCAGTGATGAGAACCTCCCACGCAACGTCGAGCGCACACCAGAGCTTCTCGTCGTCGATGCCCAGGGCGCACGCGTTGCGCCAGAGGCCGTTGACCATCATCGTGTGCGTGAGGATCGTCTGCACGTCGTGCGTCGTTGCGATCTTGCTCGCGAACTGTTTGAGCAAATTCGTGACGCGCTCGTCGGTCGGATCGTCGCAATAGAGCGGGGACGGGACGGTGCAGGGCATGAGGGACGCGAGGAGGTGGTCGATGCGCTTGGTGTAGAGGAAGGTGGAAAGCTGGGGGAAGACATCCGGGGCGGGGATGCACAAGGGCACCACTGGCACGGATATGGTGGATCCGGGCGTCTCCGGTAAAGGGATGTCAGACGGGGGGAGGGTGGGGAGATTGGCGCAATGGGCGGCGAGGATGATGTTGTGGATGGGAAAGAGGGTGACGCGTCGCTTAGAAGCAGCTGGGACGTGACGGGAGAACACTGCCAACATGTGGGTGGGCATATCCGACGACACGTCGTTGACTACCACCTCGAGCTGCGTAGGAATGACATTTGCCGGGGTCTCGGCCCTGATTCCGGCCAGCACACGAAGCATGCTGCGGGAAAGGGTGAGCCAGCATCAATGAATTCAAGCGACGAAACCCACTTGGGCCCAAGGCACTGAAGGCCTTCGCGGACGTAGTCGAGCGCGGTGCCCTCCAACTCTGGGGCAACAGATATGATCGTTGCGGGGGCGATTTGCTGGAACGACGGGCGGGATAAGTATCTCGGGAGGGGAACATGAGACGTGCGGCCAGCAGAGGACGCGTCGACGATAAACACGGCATCGGGTGCAGAAGGAAGGCGTGGGGCGATCGGGAGAGACTGTTGCTTGACTGAGCTCCGGTGCTTGGCATGGGCGACGGTGGAGCGAGGGTTCTGAGGACCACCGCCGGAACGAGCACGGCGGCGACGGGCAGCGCCCTGGATACCGCCGCGCACTTTGGCCCTTGGGTTGGCAGAAGGGGGTGTGTTTTCCGAGTGAGGCGCCATGACGATGAGGAGGACGGTGCGGCATTGGTACGAGCGGCTCGGTTTATAAACCAAGAATTCGTGGGCGGGCTCTCTCGCAGAGCGTGACAGAGTCATGCCGTGACAAAATCGCAATCAAAGCAAAATTACCGAAACAAGCAGCGAAACTCGCTGGTCTTACCTTTCACGGCAATTTGTGGACCCACATGGACCCACAGATTGCTACATCCGTAAGCAATCCATCATTCCCACTGCCCAGATCAACAATACACTCCATTGTCCTGCGTCCACCGGCACGCTCGTCTGTCCATCGTCCTTGTTTCGTCGAGAACCACAGCGTTCCAGCGTGTCAATTGTCCACGCCTGAGCCTTGTCTCGTGCCCGGAGCTTTGTCCGGTGACGTGGCACATTGGATAGTCCAGCTCAACAAGGAGACTCGTGTCTTGCAGTGGATCAATGGCAGAACAGTGCGACGTAGCGCGTACCTTGCGACCTATGAGCTCGAGCGTGGTGGTGAGCCACGGACGCTGTCATCTCTTGAATGGGTGCCTCCACCGTCGAACTCACCTTGATAGCTCGATTGTATGTATTGGGATGACTGAAACTGTGTACAGGATGCGAGGTGGGTGGCGCTCTCATAGGACCTGAAGTCGCTACCAACTCATCGTTGTGCTTTACCTGTAGATGTCCATCTGGCCTGACGCACATGGGCACGGTCATTATCTACACCACCGCTTGTTCTTGACCATTGAATAAAGTACTGCCCCCACATTGAATGGCACTCACATAGACTGTGCGTGGCACGGTGATGGTAAGATTTGGAGCGCGTGTAACACAGCCTGCGCGGTTCCTTCCCGTACGCTTGAGGCGCCTACCTGACGAAGGGACGGTGAGTGGTACTCACAGCTGGGCCACGATGCCAGGTGTTTAGCTTGACTGCGACGCGCCTTGCAAGGTCTGACAGGCGGCAAAACACAGTGAGTGCACCAATGGAATACCCATGTACCCAATGTATGATAAGCAGGTGATCGAACTGAGCCACGCACTGTGACGCGCTTTGCAGTGCTATCCGCAATGTAAGAGGTATGACGAGCACAGTCGAAAGATGATTGGCTACCCACGTACCTGTCGCGCGCTCAACAAAGCGCCCTGGTCGAGGAACTTGTTCAGGTAGCCGGGATATGTTTTGCAGATCTGTAAGGCGGGTAGGCACAACTGTAAGTACGCGTACATGCCGTCCATTAAACAATGTCAATCCAACGTTGTGGTGTTCACAAGAATGGCCTTGAAAGAACCAACTCGCGCCTGCGCTGCACCGTGCACATGGCTTGGGCAAAAGGTACGGAGGTGAGCTTCTAGTTGATCATGATGCCGTGCGCTCACGGTCCATTAAGTAGGCGGTAATGGTTACGGTCCGTGCCACTTGAGTGTGCGTCGTGCAGCTTGCAAACGAATTCCTGGCTGTGTCGCGATCTGCAAGCTCGGTTGTCCCTAGGGCAGGAGGAAGCAAGGGCTCGGACGGCTATGAATAATTGACCAGCCGTGTACTTGCGGTCCAACGAACGGGGGGGGAGTTGTGGTCGAGGTGAGTGGGTTGAATGCCACAACACCGTGAGTTTGTCTTGAATCAACGAAATCGAATGACTTTTGACCATATCTACTTCTTGCAGAGCCAGGTATGGTCCGTGGCCGTCTTCATTCTAGGAGGATATATCAGGTGGGACGATGCTGGATCCGTGGCATTGCATGACTGAGCTTCTTTTCCAGTTCCTGTGGGCCACATCACGATGTTGGCGCGGCAGGGATGCTATATCCAAGGTAAGCAGAGGGTAGGAATGAGGCGAAGGAGATGAAGAGATGGGAGGGGAGAGGTAGTAAGTGGAGAGGACGAATGAACTTCTGTTTATCGAGAACGCGACAGTGAAAGTCAAAGCAGAGAGGGCCAAACAACTAAACGACCGCCCGGGCAACGCAGATTCGTGGTACCTACAGCAATTTACAGCTGAAAGTATTTTACTTGGCTACTAGAATGAAAAAAAAAAATTATGACCGTCGTGACCGTGTCTCAGCTATTATTCTGCCCCCTGAGTCCAAGGACTCGGCGGAGGCGCGCCCACGGATGATCACGTAAGCCAACACGACAGCGGTCACATGATGCCAAGCGGACGCGTTCAAGTCAACGAATGGGTTTGACGTCAAATCTATGCCAAGTCGCGAATGTCCACCACGACGCAAATCCTATTCAACTCACCAGCGTTGCATTCTCTTAAACGCGACCAACTCGTCAAACTATGCAAGATTCACTCGCTCAAGGCATCCGGAAAGAACAAGGAGCTCATCCGACGCTTGCGGCTCCATGCGAAGACTTTGCCACCCGACGACCTGCTAAGCATCGCTACTCGGAGCGGTAACATAGATGCGAGGCCTGTTACAGATAGCGAGGACGAGGCATCTGATTACTCCCGAGAGGGGAACGCGTCTATTGAGAATAATGACACGCTTTCTCGTCCCAACGAGCAATGGGAAGTGCTTATGGAGACGATAACAGAAGTGGACGAAGAGACGCTGAGGAGCAACCGAGGTGCCTCCGACAGTCAAGTGGGGGAGTTGGGCACGACCACATCCAAAGGTCAGTCAATTGGGCAACCATCTCGAAAAGTTCTTTCTCAACCCTGTCAGTTTCTGTTACATCGTCTCTCAAGGCTATAGCGACGTCTTTGGGACTCAAACGCAATACGTCGAAGAGCAGCAGCACT
>JBBPMC010000789.1:0-16512 GCA_038090115.1 Strobilomyces echinocephalus
ATCGTAAACGACTTGCCTCCGCATAAGGGACTGAATTGTCGAGTACGAAGCCGGCGATGTCTGCCCCTGCGGCAAGCTGGGCGACCTTGGATTGACTCCCGATCTTTCCCCAGTCATACTTTTGCAATGTTGGCACGATGCGGAAGACCGCTTCAGTCGGGCTACCCGTCATGATGCCAGTGGTGACGCGACTCGATGGAACCGATGTTGCCGCACTCCAACTCCGAGTCGGCGTCAACTTGAAACTTGACGCGTGCACTGGCACGTTTGACGAATGGCAATTTGCGCCTAATCTTCGCTGTTCCAGCGTTGGTGGGTCTAACCATTGTGACCGTCGATTGATACACCGGCCGGCTGATTCGACGCGACCTCAGTGAATCAGGACCTTAGTACATACATACATCGGGCGGAGTGAGCGCGATCCGCCGTCAGTACTTGGCTCCGCTTGCGGAATGCGAGCCTTGTTGGATCGGATAACCGTCGATGTCTGATCTTTCCGCGCGCCACTTCCAGCTGTCTCCGTACCACGGAACACGAGCGGTCTCCGTCGTTAGGGCCCAGAGCTTGCCGCGGAGAAGGGAATCGTATCATGTGCCGTGCCCGCAACCCTTGGCACGCCAATTGGGCATCGCCATCGCCTGAGGTATATAAACCCACCTGCCCTGACGAGCCAGGGGCCCCATCCGTTCTGCGGACCACATCTCTCAACAGTCCTCTCTCACACTCGTTGCACAATGGTCGCGTACTGGCAACCCGGCGTGCAGTACAACTACGGGGACGTCGTCCTGTTCGAAGGTAGATCGTCCTCGTCATCGCTCCTGCCTTTCATCTTGATCTGATCGCCGCGATCTAGGGGTCGAGTATCAGATCATCCAGCCCCACCGCTCTCAGGCAAGTTTTCTTATGTCCGTCAAACCTGTCCCCACTTACACGAAGTAGGGAGATTGGACACCCCCAGTGACCCCTGCCCTCTGGGGACGTCGCCAGGGTGGCGGTGGTGGAGCCTGTCGTGAAGAACAGCGGTGCCAGGACTCGAAACCTGCTCCTGATTATTGCCAGCAGCAACAACAACAACAGTATGTGGAGCGTGTGGAAATTGACCAGTCGTACCAGCAAGTTACGCAGGAGCAGAAGGAGGAGAAGCATTGGTACGACATAGACGATAAGCACAAGAAGGAGCTCGAGGTAGTCTGGAGGATCTGCCTTATCGATGACTGATCTAATCGCCACCAGGTCGGTGGCGGTATCCTTGCGGGCGCTGCAGTTCTTGGTGCGGGCTTCCTTGCGTACAAGCACCACACAGAGAAGAAGGAAGAGGTGGGCTCATATTTAGTCCATCTCCGTGACATGTTCTTGAATGTTTATCGCTTCACAGAATGCTGCACGTGCTTGGTCTGCACAAACTTGGTTCGAAGAGTCGCAGACCCGCACCCAGCAATGGAGGGCAGGACGATGCAATGCACCAGTCGCCTGGGTTTGGAACGAGGGGAAGTCAATCCCCCGTGATGCCGTCCAGGGCGGCGAAGAGCGCGGAGAGGGTCTTTACATCTGCCGTTCTTACCACGAGGTTTGTAAATGGCCCTTGTTTTGACCCGCCATTGATGTTCGTTGAACTTCGTTCATCCTGTTACCAGAGCGGGATCAGTGAGTTCCAGCTTGATGATTTAAGAAACACGCTCTAACGCGCGCCTTGGTTAGTGGTCGGCAAAGCTTCCAGGGTCTTCAAGAAGGGGGCAGTGATCGGGTTCAAGAAGGAGGAGATCCATGTAGGTGCTCTCACTGCATAGCCAACTTATGTCACCGAGCCCCGCTTGCAGCTCGACAAATACGAGATCCTTGTCGGCGACTCCCGCGCTATTAGATGGGTGCCTTGCTCTGGCCAACTCAACCTTCAGGCCCTCCGTGCTCAACCCGTTGAAGGCGGGAGGGAGCCAGATGGCACCCCCATCTACATTGCACAAGCTCCCTACCACGGTGCTGTGCACCCGGGCAAGGCTTCAGAGGCATACGGAGACGGGTGTTTCATTGCTTATGACGACAGCGAAAAGAAAGTGAAGGTGAGATTCCGATCACCACGTGTACTGTGTTCCTCACGTGACACGGATGTATTTTTGTTTAGGAATACGCCGTGTTGTGCTATGCCTAAATGTTGTTCGTCAGAAGTCGCGGGTGACGGTTCTCTTACCATCGTAGCGTTCGCTGTATAAATCGAGGAGAAACTTCAGTTTTTGTCATGTCGAGCTAGAAGAGTGTACACTTATGTAGGTGAAGATCATATGACTGTCTGTTCGTTAGGAAGCCATATACTATGCATACCTGGAAGGGCTTTCGAGTCCCAGCTCGAAAACCACCAGCCCAAGAAGCGTTGCTACATAAAGTAAATGATGCCTAGTACAGATCTGAGTGTTTGCTAAATAAGACTGATCGTTTTACAGTGTGTGGGACAGAGGGGGGGACAGGGTAGTGGAAGATTCCTGGGAGCTACGACCTCCGCGTGATCGCCGGTGCCGCAGGATAACTTGAGTGGCCGCGAACATGCCGGTGCTTACGATACAGAAGCACTAGGACGGACGGGGAGAGGTCAGCGGGAGCAGCGGCAGCATTCCTTCGCGATCTCACCCCACAAAACACCGCGGGTCTCCACCAAGAGTAGTTGGGTCCTAAAAGTGCACCGGCCACTGGGGTTCCTTTGCGAACTTGAGTAACTGCTCGAAGAACTGACTCTGGAAGACACACCTATCAAGCTTCCAACGCCTGTCATCGCACGTGAGTAACGACGCGTCAAACTGTTTTTCACCACGTACCCGCCATGCAGAGTGAGAGGCCCATACGCGCCCTGCAAATGTAAGACGTTGTGATTCTCGGTGGGACGATGTGAAGCTTACCCAAGCTGGGAGATGTCGCGGGTCAGACTACTGATAAGCGGGGCACAAAGAGCCACGTCTAGACACACTCGTTATTCACGATGTAACGGAGGGGGAAAGAGAGGGTTACTGACAAACTCCTAAGAAGAATCCAATAAGCAGTGCGATACACGCAGCGCCTGCGCGAGTAGAGAGGCCTATCATGGCAAATATGACAATTGAGGAACTGAAAGTTGTGCCGACGAATGCGTTCGCCATGCCGCAATACGCGGCAATGAAGCCGGCGGTAACACGGCCGATGAAATTGCCTGCATTGAGTATCACGTTCTGAGATTGGGTGTCAATAGGAAGCGTTCATTGACAGGAATCCGATCTGACCGTGTAGAAAGAGAACTCTCGGCCCAGTCCGTGAACGGACGAGTCGAGCTGAATGTAGAACAAAGGAAAGAACGACCCAGCGCCGAAAATAAGCAGTCTGGATAAGAGTGAGTGGTGTTTACTAATCGGAGGTGATAGTTCGTGACATACCCGATAGTAGCAAATAGGTATGGATAGTCAGTAGAAGAGGTCTTCAATAGTTGGGAGTATTGCATCTGTGTCGTTGGACGAAGCGACCCAGTTCGCATTAGAGCACAGCCGAACAGCAGGAACATGGCATTCGTTGCAGCAGTGATGCGCATGCTCTTCGCGAAGCCGAGATCACCATTGAGAAGGTAGTTGAGTAAAATAGTGTATCCAGCGGCGCCGACAGACGCCCCGCTAGCTACTATGGACATGACAACGGCGCGCCTCCTCTCAAAGTGCTGAGATAGCACAGCGAGCGAAGGTACGTAGCTCATGCTTGTGGCTAATCCGAAACCTAAGCCATGACAGAGAAAAACCTAGAAAGAGTCGCATTACATTCGAGGGATTACCAGGGGGAAGGACGTGCCACATGCCTGATAAAAATGATTCTGTTGGGTAAATGAGAGGACGAAGAGACATATGATTTGTAGGGTGCAACCGCCCAAGACCAGCCAGTAGCTGGCAGGAGGATATACAATGTAAAAATAAGCCAACCAAAAGCAAAAGTGGACCTACAAGTACCCTCTGTCATAGAGAGGCCCGAAAAAGAGCCCTCCGGACAAGATCAAGAAAGAATTCGTGCTTCCTATCCAACTAGCGGAGATGTCAGAGTGACAGACGCGATGCAAAGGGAAGACATACGAAATTGCGGACGTCGAGACGTTGGTCAAATACTGCTGGGAGTAATAATCTACACGGGAATGAGTGAGCGTATGGCAAGAGAGGGACAAGGGACATGCCCTGAAACACGCAGAACGCGTTGACGAATCTGCAGGGGGAGAGTAAGGATGGGTGTAGTGAAAGACTCGCTGCCGTACCCGAAGCCAGCAATCTGGATGAAAAACCTTTTAGAACCGCGTCAGCTGAGACGGAAGCGGCGGCGAGGACAGATACTTGCGCGCCGCACGCAGTTAGCCAAGCGGTCAGACCGCCGTCTGGGATGTCAAAGTCGACGTGGACGTTCTTTTCGTGTGCAGTACTTGGTGGGACGTCGGGGGTGTTCATGGGAGACGGAGGACGATGGAAAATACTGGGAGACGGGATTTAAGAGGACTGGATTGGGTCGTGTGCAGCATGTTGGAAGGGCCGGTGCTCGGCTAACGTGATACGCCATGGCGGAATGTGTAGCCCGCGGACGGGAAAGTAGCCAAGTGTAAGTAAAGTGGGGCGAGGTGTTGTCGTCGTCCCGATTAGGCAAATAGCAAACTGCGTTCACCTCGAGGTGCGAGTCCGAGCCTTCAAGCCCATGGCGGACCCCTCCACCCTCCTCAGGCCTCGTCTCAGGCTCTTCAGGCGCAGTCCGAGTCCCCGCGACGGCGACGCGACCCCCCAGGCCGGCCCTGCCACTGCACGTGCCTTCTTCCACGACGACGAGCCAGACGAGTTCCCCACTCCTCGCGTCCATCCAAAGCCCATCGAGCAGCCCCCCCATCCTCTCCAAAGCGCCACTCCCGTGCCCGGAGAGACCCCTGCTGCCCGCCTCCGTGCCCTGCTTGCACGCGAACCACGTTCCCCGAGGGCGACCACTCCTCCGTCCGACGACGCTAACTCAGACGTTGGACCCCCTCGTTTCGGTTCCAGCACATCCAGCGTCGCACGCGACAACCTGAGGGACATATTTTCGCGTGCCCTCAGGGACCCAGGAGACATCCCACGAAAGGGCCGACTGCGTAGCAATAGCTTTGATGGCAGTTCGACGGAAATCACTCCTGTAGTCGAGAGGGAAAGAGGTCGACGCAGGGCCGCACGGCGAAGCATGAGTGACGAGGAACGCGAAAAGCCAAGTACGTGGCCACCTCATTTAACGGTGGCAATCTCGGAACCTCGTCCACCAGAATCTGGCGCACAGGCAGATCCTTCATTCCGGCTGTCGACAGCGCTCACTTTTGATGCCCTTCGTGCGCGCCTTGCGTCTTCCCGATCACAACTGATGGAGCAGAACCCTCCGGACGCATTATGCGATCGTACGTCCTCGAGCGTCACCTTTTCCTGTACATTCACCACTCGGACGATCAGATTCATCTCTGGGAACTACGAGCGCGTCTCATTCCCAACACCAACCTCAGGCGTCTACCTCTACATCAGCTCGGGTAAATTCGCAAGTTAGCTCTCTCACACCGCACCCATCGTTCCAAATGTCTTCTCAGCTGGCATTTCAATCCAGTATGTCTTGGCTTAGAATATGACCTTCGTTTTGTCGATTTTCTGGTAGATCTCCTTGACCAAGACTCAGAAATGCAGCGAGTGATGGGAGACGTGCTCAACTCCGAGAATGAAGGTGTGACGCCCCCGTTTGCACCACCCTTAGAACCGTAACGTCTTTGTATTTCAGCTTCGACAACAGCGCCCGATGTCGCACATTCCACTGCGATACCGTCCGATTCGCGTCCATCGTCTTCACTGAGAAGGAGTCAGGACGATTCCAAGCAGGAACACAGACTCAGGAGCTACGAGCTTGATTGTACGATGCTTAGTCGCGGATCCAGAATATCTTTGCACTGATTGCATTTCACAGCTTCAGCGTCAAGTCCTTCCGTGAATGGGATGAATGGTAGGCAGGTTAGTCCCCACGTGGTATCGTCCGTTGACATTGTTATCACAAGGCCCGCATCATCGTTCTGATTCCCAGCAGGAGGGACGCAGCCACGAGCGCGCGCGAGAGAGGAATCGCCCGAGACTCCCGTCAAGGTCAGGTACCCCGGAGGTCCATCACAGGCACTCCCAAGACTTTCATCGTCGGCTTTCTCAAGAATTCCGCTCGCCTTCGCATATAAAGTCGTTGTCCCAAGAATCCGCTGTTTCCCCGAGCAGTGCTGCCAAACCTGTGCATAGACAGCTGGAACGGCGAGGCAGCCTTGCGTCCCTCCAAAGCTTCGATGATGATCATAGTTCCAGGCCCAGCTCGATCGGCTCGCAATCGGACTGTCAGTGTTTTCTGACTCATCCGCATCGTGCCTAAAATTTTCCCAGATCGAGATCGCATCTCGGAGCTTGACCGGGAAAAAAGTTATGAACGAGAGCGAGAATGGAACAAACGACATCCGCCCTCGCGGCCCTCGTCTAGTTTGAGTACTAGCTCGAATCACTCACTTTCACACTCACACTCGCACCCACACCGATCACCATCCGCGATACCTTATCTTACACCAACTCATGCGTCTCTTCAGCGAAAGTCCTCCCGCACATCCCTTCGCTCGGATTCCCCTACCTCCTTGGCTAGCAGCCGTGATTCATTGAAGGAGCGGGAAGAAGAGGAGAAGAAAGAAGTAACACACGAACGCGAACGCAACTGGAATTCGCCTCGTCCTCATTGGTCGGCTTCCAAGACATCACCTGCTTCGCACCTTGGAATCCGGAGCAAGGACGACAATTCACTGCGTGCTTCTTCGAGTCTACCTCATCTACGAGACTTTAATGGACATGGTAACGCTTCTCGAGTATCAGCCAAGCTACAGAGTACGATTACAAAGGTGGATTCGTCTTCTGCTACGTCACCTGCATTGTTGCACAGATCGGGGGATCGTTCAAATCTGGGCCTGGAGTCGAGTATTGGCACTACTCGATCCACGCATTCAAATGATCGTAGCCCTAGCAAAACGCCAGGTGCCACATCCAAGTTCGGTTGGAACTTTCCCCGTAGCCCCCTCCCTCCGCTTGAACTCGATGATACTGGAAATCATCGCAGAAGTACTTCTTCCCCCACTCCCGGCCCTCGGCCGTCTGGCAGGGCATCAGAACCTGTCACCTCCAGTCACATACCCGTGCGTTCCACGATAAAGAGTTTCTCGAGCGTTGGTCATGCGACAAGCGATATGAGCCTCACAAACATTGTTGACGACGAATATTCCTTTCAACAAGACTATCAGAACAAATCGAACGAACTTGCGGAGCCAAGTGGTCTGGGAGAACCGTCAGCGGTCACAAACACCTGGAGCCAAGAGGATATCGCACCTGGTGCGGCGTCTCCCATTTTCGCAGCTAATGATTTTAACTGAAAAAGCGTCCGTAGATGATTTGCCTCTCCAGTCTACCACGCCGGGGAGTGATCCACCAAAACCCATACCAGGAGAAATTGAAACGGAGTCAGAGACTGAAGCCTTGACGTCACCCTCACCACAAGCTTCACCCCAATTGGGAGCATTACCGTCAATCCCCGATGAAGAACACCACCAGACCTTGGACGATCCGCGACGTCCCCAAACTCCAAATCCGCCCGAAGAGCCGCCTGTCAGTGCAACTCCTCCCGGCACTCCTCCCTCTGGTAGTCCGATGTCGCAGTTACCCACTCCCGAAGGATCACCATCGTTTGCCCTGGTCACGCCTCCACGTGGATCGTCCCTCAGCACTTCCATCTTGGACTTTCGAACACCTTCCCCCCCACACGATCTTCCTGGTCCGCCTTCATCGTCAGACGAAGATGCGCTGGGAAGCTCGCCGTTGAAGGACCGGCGCGACGACAATTTTAATTCCACGTTAATCAAGACACCAAAACCGCCTGGTGCTTGGGCCGCCACTCCGTTGCCCCCCCAATTCGATCATCGATCATCTTCCCCTGTAGCCTTTTTTCCTTTGGATTCGACACCTCCAGCATCTACCTCCACTCCGTTGCCTCGTGCCAACTCTCTTCCCTCTACGCGCACGGACGCTTCGATCAATGATTCAGGTGAAGATGAAATTCTTACCCCGGTCGGAACAATGTCCCGAGCCAGATCTCTCCCCGTCCGTACACCTGTGCCGCCGGGCGGTTGGGTAGCGACTCCGGGCCAATCCGCGCTGCTAAGCAATGGAGCAGACCAATCTCAGTATGGCTCGCTTGGCAGACGGAAGGGCTTTCTCAAGGTTCGATTCGATGTCGCCGAATCAGAGACTTCTGCAACGGAAGGTCGCTCGAATTCACCTTTGTCTGCTATTCGATTGACGAACCCCGAATTGCCATCGCCGAAGTTGACTACGGACCAGGGGGCTGACAGTGACGCGGAAGTGGCCGTGATCGAAAGAACCCCGAAGACGACGCCCACTATACCCCACAGGCCTGCTACCCCGGAACGGCCCACGACTCCTATTTCTCGAGAAAATGGACCATCTCCGCGGTCGCTTCGGAAATCCCCGTCTGTCCGAGTGGTGGATGCTTTCGGGCGGGAGAGAGTCAACGAAGAAGGATCCGCGGAGCTGTCGATGGATCTCCCGAATGGCCATGCGGATGCAGAGAGGAAGATCTTATCGCCACCGACCCCCCGCCGCAGTTCGGTGCGAATTGTTGACGCCATGGGGAGGGAAGTCGATGACACAATGGGGGTCCCTGATGCGCTGGAGAGTAGAGCAAATAGGTCATTTGAAGCAGATGTTTCTGTTGTTTCAGATGGTAGTCCGATTGGACATGCTGAGGCGTTGGCCCGTATGAGGAAGACGCTCAGGGACCTGGCTGAAACTTTGAACGATGCCGACAGGTCAGTCGTTTTCTACGTTCGGGTGACCTGTAAATGAAGTATTCGATCTGTACTAGGTCCGAGGATATCGAGCTCAACTCCAGTCATCTCGAGCAACTGGAGGAAGTTTCGCAGGCGGCTAGGTTCGCCAGGAACCAGCTTGCCCACAACCTCCATTTAGAGACTGAAAGACAACACGATCTGCGACACGACAATAAATCCTCTGCTCAGGATCGTGGGGTTATGGTATGCACATCAGGACTCGCGTACATATGTGATATTCACAGTGTCCACAGCTGGTAACCCCCAAGAAATCCTGGAACACTACTATCACATACTGTGTCGTCATCCTACAATTGTTGCTTGTCTTGACGATGTGGAGGTATGATGGCGTTCGCATACATGCGTTCTGATCTGATCCGTTTCTCCAGGTATGCTCATGCGGAGGCCCGTCGCCTCTTCTATACGACATACTATGATCCTTTATACCCAGAACTCACGCCGATTCAAGAAAGTTCGTGTTCCAGCGGCACGCTTTCTACGTCACGACCTTGGACGATGCTTGATTCATACGAGACCATCCGACGAGAGGGGTGGTGGTCAATCAATAACGAGATATTCCGCGCGATAAGACACATTGGAGACCAAGCCTGGGAGCGGTGGGGAGAGAACGTACATTTCGAAAAACCGAGTTGATTGACCTGGGAGAGTAATTACTTATTGATCTTATTTCTGGTACCTTGCTTCTGTCATCATTTTGGCTGCTTGACATCCTAGTTCGGTTGCGGCCGGACCCTTGATTCGGACATTGGAGGGGGGGACTGACCACGACGCACCAAGCGCGCTCACGGAAATTAAGTACGAGTGTGTACAATGCCTCATGACTCGGACCCTCAGCCGGGTCCGATCAGTGCCTGACACTGCCTGTTGAACGTTGCCCAACTCGAGTCGTGCCACGGAGCACGTTGCCGGAGAGTGCCAGATGCCCGTTGAATATCCTGGACGTGTTCACTGAGACGTACTACTAGTATTTCAGGATGGCGGCGAGCTGGGTCCTTTTTGCTGTACCACATGAGTCCCGAAAATCAGACTCTGCCAGTGCCCCCAAAGCCAAAGGCATCGCCGGTACACGATCCGCATAGGATGATAGTACATGTTGGTAGCTACATACCAAGAGACACATCATCATGTTCATTGTTTCACGCCACGAGGTTATCGAAGAAAGCTGAAAGGACAGGTTTCGCATGGGGCATGCTGCCGTACTTTTCCATCGCTTTGAGAAATGCTTCCTTGACTTTAGGTGACTCGCAGTGTCCCATAAGGGCTTCCAGTTGGGCTTCGCGGACATCAGGGTATCTATTCATGCTTGAGAGAGGCGTTCGCAGTATGAGGAGGTACTGACCTGGAGGTGAACACGGAGAACGCTTCGTCCAGGACATTTACTTCGGTCATTCTTTCTTTTATAGCTGTCAAAGCCTTCGCTTTGAGGTCCTTCTCGCCGAGCTAAGAGCACGTTAGAGCTCTGTCATCTTACAAGGTATGTACTCACGAGATCCGCTAGTCGATACATAGATTTTGGAGAGCAAGTCGGCGGCCCGCCCTCGATGGGTGTCACGCGGAGCCGCTTACCACCGGGCTCAACCTGTGACTTTAATTTGTTGAATTCAAGATTACCAGTGTAGCAGTACCACAAGAAAGCATGCCATCTGGATCTCGTCGAGTCATCCAGTCAACACACGATTTCAAACATCAATGCATCACTCACGTCCCGTGGGCTGCAAACTTTACCCAAACCGTTCGTTCATGGCTCGATGGTGCTTCTTTCGCACTTTTGATGAGCTCCTCGAGTCGGTTATCAACCGAGCCCTGGTCGCTGGCTGGTGATGATTCATTAAACACAAAGCAATCGGGGCGTCGTATGTACCGACCTCCCTCCAGCTCAAACGAAGACAAAGAACTACCGGACATCTCGGTGATGTTGTCCAGATGTTGACCTGCCGATGTCCTCAACTTAAACGTATGCAGATGCGACGGAGAAGACCACCTACCCTCAGGCAAAACTAATGCAGTTTCGCCGCTTGGTCGGGGTGAGGCTTCATCTCCATCCTCGTCCTCAAAATCACTATCCAGCTCGTATTTGTAGTCCTCTGGACACGAAATTTCCGGAACATGATCTGCCTCGGTATTGTCAAGTGCCGACAGTGCATTTGTCCAGCTCTTCTTGAGTACAGCTTCAGATCTGTCAGCCAGACGATGTGTAGAAAGGACACCTTCACTAACAGGATGAAATATCAACGTGTTTTTCCACGACGGAGAGGGAGGCATAGGTCGGGAGAGGCCTTCCAGTGTGACCAGATTCAAGAAGGGTAGAAAAGGCCAGGAATTTCACGTCAAAAAGTTTTCCGGTTGTGAGCGATTGGTTTAAAACGCGATCACCGCTCTGTCTGACCAGCTGCGCCTGAACTTCTGCCTCGTTAACAGGTCCGTAACGAGCGTCGAAGAGTCCATTTGGGAATGGACACTCGGAGATCGTCACAGTGAGCCAGACCTTATCAGATTTGAGCGACGAGAGGGTGCAGGATGTTGAAAGTGGAAGCTGCAACGACGGAGTGTTAGCCAAAACGACACGCATTCCGCCAAGTGACGTCGAGTTGCTGCCATCCGGAGTACATTCTTCTTCGAGCAAGATTTCAGCGCAGATAGTGCTATCCCCCCAGCGAATCGTATCACTGTGCTGGCGAAAGGACAGCGCTGCAGGAATCCAGTTGCAACTTGTGCAAGCGCGTCCGAGTTTATAGCTAGGTCCTCTCAGGCTCCTCTGATGCTTTCCACCCTGAGGGGTCAAGGACAAAGCGAAGGTCCACCCAATGGGTAACAGTGGAAGATCGATGGAGATACCACCAGATTTTGACGGTATACGAGGCAGGGAACGAATGGCGAAGGCGGTCTGAACTGTCGAGCGTGTCCATCGTTCCTCTAGTTTTTCCACTGCTGCGGAGGGCATGACGTGTGTGGGGGGAAACGGTTTGGGCCACGAAACCTTTTAACGGAAGAGAACCAGTGCCTCATGGGGTTATCAACTATTCCCTGGAACCACAGGATGTGACAGTGAATTGGTGATCCAGCGCATCGGAGTCGTTCGCCGCTCCGCGAACCCACCCCACGTACAGTGAAACACATCTCTACTCGTCTTTTCTTGTCATCGACGTGGCCCTATCCCAATACTATTTCATATCGGCGATATCATGGGCCCTGTATGATCCACATCTCGGTGTCTGTCGTCGCATATTGTTGCCAATTGGACAGATGATAATGGAGTCCGGTTCGCAGAGACTACCAACCGCACCGCGGAAGCACGACGGGGACCTAGTATCATGCCCCATCTCCTCGACGCAACCGATTAAACTTGGGCAGCATTTCCCGGAGATACTCGCCATGTTTAATCCGCAGGTCAGCCTCCTGCACCCTGCCTCTGCCACTCCAGGTTCGTTTCTCAGCTGCGGGCCCGTACACGGACGTGTACTCTTCCAGGATCTCGTCCTCTGTCGGCACGACCAGACACCCTGCGCCAATGACGCAGTAGTTGGATATCCGCACCGTGTGATGCACGCGAGCTCTCGTGGAAATGGTATTGTTGTTACCTATGGAAGGTGACTCGACGCCTGCCAGAGTGCGTCGTGAAGCCGCGACATTGGAGATTGAGCGACACGACGAGACCCGGCGACGCGAAGACACGTACGACAGCCAATCTCGAACAGGTTGTCGTCGCCGATACGCATCACTTCCTTGCGGCGGTTCACGATGATGGCTGCTTCTTCGATGATACAGCCCGAGCCGATGACGATGGGTCCGCCGAGCGCGAAGATGGTGGCCTTGGGGTGGATGACGGAGCCTGGGCCGATGGTGATGTCACCCTTGAGATCGACGTCCTGGCAGACGACCGCTTTCGAGTGAATTGTAAACTTGTCCCGTCTGGAACGACGAGGTCAGTTGAGCAACACTTCTGGACAAATGCATTGAACTCGCATGGGTGGCATGAACAAAGGATAATGTAGTATGAAACTGTGTGACGACGTGACCGTGTCACGGTTTCATGGATTCGCGGTCATCGTTACTCGCCGCAGTGCACGACGTGCTAACCGCTCCACGAACTCCTGACGAACATCGTAGTACCCCGCATCCGTTCAGCACGTCGTATTCTGCGGCCCTGACACGACTCACCGCCACGCTCAACACGACCGCCCAGCTCAGCCATGCCCTCTCCCAACTCAGTGCCGTTCCGTCCTCCGATCAGACCTCGAAACTCGTCAGCCTCATGAAGCAGCACGCCGCCATTTCCACGTCCATCGCGCTCTCGCGCGTTCCTGCGGCGTCTCTCGCTGGAGCTCGCCGCCCCGTGGTCTTTCCCGATACTTCACCGCCATCTCCCCATAAGCTCGCGGAATGGGGGCGTGCAGCGGGCATGCAGGCGTTCACCGACAGCTCCGGCTCGTCCCCTGCCACGACTGTGATGATGGCTGGAAAAGTCCTAGTCCTTGACGTGGACATCGACGGCGGAGTGGTCGTCAAAACCTCTTTTGCTGTCGGCAACAATCACGCTAATGGCCCGCCAGCACCGGACTTGGACGCATTTCTCGCCAGGGACATAGCCAGATGGGTGGATGCCGCAAAACGT
The DNA here is from genome assembly GCA_038090115.1 of Strobilomyces echinocephalus. Taxonomy (NCBI): domain Eukaryota; kingdom Fungi; phylum Basidiomycota; class Agaricomycetes; order Boletales; family Boletaceae; genus Strobilomyces; species Strobilomyces echinocephalus. The sequence continues at coordinate 13,530 of JBBPMC010000789.1, forward strand.
GCATCGCTCTCTGCAACTCAACACGTGCAGGCAGAGGAACCTGCTGTCGAAGCCGCCTGCCTTGGCCTTGTCGTGCAGGACCATTTACGCTACCTTATGACGCTAGATGCACTGGCGGTTGCTGAGGGAGAGCGGGGGATTCGGTGGTTTATGGAACCCGTCAACGCAGCTCAACGCTTCCTAAAATCTGCTGGGTATGTCGCTTCTTCGTCAAGGCTAGCTTCGTTAACACTTCTCGGCACGTAGATCAAAGCAGCAGCCTATTGATAAAATGCTTGCTCGACATCCCTCACCTTTGCTGTATCTTGATTCCCCGTGCTTGTCTTTCCTTGTGTGGCTTTCTCCCTTATCGTATCTTCGCCTCCTTCGTACCTCACCAACTATGCAACCCCAATCAAGCATTTCTACCCCTACCTTTGACATTCCAATCGCGCATCTGATTACCGCCCTTTCAGTGAAATATGACGGCGCCACGATTGCGCGCCTAAAACTCGTCCCTTCGTCTGATATTGGCACATCCCCCCAATCCAACTTTCCGAACGACTATACGTTTCCCCAGGTCCCTTCGCATTCCTGGGTTCTCGAGTTCAATTGTCCATCTAAGTCGAGACATCAGCCCGCCAACTGCGGTGTCGTAGTCTCTCAGAGTCGGCTGCGCGCGATACAGGCTGTACTTGCGGCGGACATGTCGACAGACGTCCTCATGAACATGAGCGTCGCAAACGGTTCTGCTTCAGGCATCGGTCTTGGAAACCTGGGTGCTTTTGGATCCATCGGTTCCGTGGCAGGGATGAACATGGCCAACCTTCCGTTCAATGGATTCGTGATGAGTCCATCGCATTCTCAGTCGATCGACTCTGGGAGTTGGGTGGATCTTTTGGTGAGTATGATTGAACGGCACATTCCTCTGCACGGACATCCCTGGTGGCTCCCTCACCTCAGTTTGATGAGCGACTTTTTTCGTTCGGTCGGTTCCGAGTTACTTTTGTACACCATTGTTGCCAGCCAACTATCTTGTCTCTCATCCGACTATTGGCCCGTCCGCTGACATCGCCTTACCCAGCTGAACAATGGTTCATCCGCAGAGTACTACAAGGCCATATACGTGGGTGGCGGAACTTACCTGGACACCAGTTCCTAATCTTTTGACTCCGTTAGAACTCGCCGAGTCAGGCTCACCCACCCCTGAACTTGCGGCTTGCGGCGCCGCAAGAACCAGGGTTCTTGTTACAAGAGCTTCCCGTCAAGACATCTAGCGAGGTATCGCACATTCTGGATGTACGCCACTCCTATGATCGCGTCACTGGACGGACTCACGGATAGTCGCAGATTGTGAGGGAGCAATGCTGGTTAAACGAGCTGTTGGGCATGCTACAGTGGCAACCAGATAGCGCCACCCTGGGGCAAAAAGAACCACCCCCGATGCGCCCTGCGTCGGACCCTGAAGCGGACGAACCCGTCTCGCTGGAAATGCTTGCTTCCGTTCTCGCGGGAACGGTCACACCACGCTCCATTCCCGTGTCTGTATACCTTCCGTCTGCGATGTTACCTCCCCTCATGGGCTCCAACTTTGGACTCGAAGGCCTTGGCGTCGGACCTTCCATCGCCGGCGGATCGAGCACTGGAAGTCTCTTTGGGTCTGCCGACATGGAGATGGACATGGAGATCCCCGGATTGAGCATGAGCATGAATTCGGGCATGGACATCTCCATGGCGGGGATGGGCATGGCCTTGTCGAACTCCCCAGTGCCATCACGTCCTCCGCCAACGATCGTCCTCTCAAGCCCTGCACGAGCACCTGCGGCTGGTACGGTCGAGCTTCGCGCCTCTTTCGGGGAGTTCAGCAACAAAGCGGGAAGCGGCGGCTCTGATTGCGGCGTTAAAGTAGAGGCAACCCCCGGGGTTGATACACGCGGTATGGATGAAATAATCAGGCGAGGAGGGATTTGGGGGCTGTCAGGCAAAGTATGGGTTAACATGGGTCTTAAATAATACAGAGGATACACGGTAATACGCAGACGCTGATGTGAAGAACTTGGAAGACGTTTTGACAGATGACAAGATGGGTGGGGTCAAGTAGAAGGTTCAGACGAGTTTAGCTTGTCCATGATCGCAACAAGGACATGTTCCGCCCATGGCTTCTCTCCAAGCGTGACAGCTTTTAACTGAAGCTTGAGTGCTGATATGACTTCGGGTAATTTCCGAAGTTCTGACACTTTCTCGACTTCATACTCAAAGATGGTCGGATACCTGTGATATGAATGACGCGATCATGAACTGGACCTGGATGACGCAATGTTACTTACTGCGCTGTGAACCAAGAAAAGGCTTCTTCAATGATGTTGTCTTTTGACAGTCCTTCTTTGATGGCACGACGCGCAATTTCTCGCAATCTTTCATCCCCGACCTGTCAGCCGTATAGTATAATGTTGATTTAGTTCGCGAACATGCTGCTTCCAGAATCTTGCTTACGCTACATGCGAGTCGATACATGGACTTTGGGGAACAACTGGGAGGCTGATTGGAGTCATTCGTGGGCTTTCCGGAAGAAGCCCGAGCCGACTTTAAAGATCGGAAAGAGACCTGGCCCGTGTAACGGAAATAGATGTATGCGAGCCACCTGCAAGGACGACGCTAGCCTCCTAGTGTTGGGTGGACATCGATCCCACACTCACGTCCTGTACGCCACACCTTTGACAAGGATCATCCGACAGTCACTGACGGAATAAGCGGGTGGCTCCGAGGGTAATTCATTCTTGCTATTGCCGCGGGACTGATCGCGCGTCGAACCAACTAGTAACGGGACTGTCAGTCGAATTCAGAGCAAGAGAACACGAGGTTTACTGGGTGTATGCGGCTTCGAGGACGGTTCAAACCTGCCTGGAGGTGGTTGGCGCTGGAGTATAGGAAATTCGTCATCTGAATCGCCCTCTTCCTCCTCGTCGAGATCGCTGTCTTGCTCGTACTGGTACTCGTGAAGCAC
>JBBPMC010000790.1:0-16511 GCA_038090115.1 Strobilomyces echinocephalus
GTGCTTTGCTCAGAGCCTTCAATAGTCTAAGAACTGATGGACAAACTGAGCAATGTGACGCTCGCATGATCTTGTCTTGCTGAGTTCTTTTTCGGGAGTCGTTTGAACTTTGCCCCGTGTTCGAACGCCGCCCAACTCTGAGCCTTGAGCAAGAGTTCACCTCACAGTCACATAATGCGGGTGGGCACGATAATGTACCAGGTTGATTCGAGAAGACCTGTTCCAACAATGCTCTGCCAACGAGATGGGCAGGCAGAACCACTTGGGACTTCCCGCGTTGCTCTTCAGACATGGGCTGCATTCACGATGTGATTAGAACTGTTTAGTACTTAGCTAAACGTCGAACAGAACTTGAAGTAAGCTACGAGATATTTCCAGAGCATAATATTTAAAGTTTAAACAACAAAACTGGGATTATATTTCAAATATAGTCAAAAATTTATGCAAAACTTGAAATATTACCTCGATATTATACTTTGTGTACAATCTTCACGTTTTGGAAGACATTTTCACCCGAATTAAACCTTGTAAAACGCGTCGTGATTGGCTTCGCTTATGATAGCGTCTCCAAGAGCAGGTCTTGGCAGTGGCCAAGCCTGCGTTGAAACACACTCCATCTCCACCTCGACGCTCACCACCACCATCACCAACCACCACCGGCGACGATGAGCGGGACGGCGAACACGTGCAGCGACGGGTTCGAGATCACCGCCACGATTCCTTCGGAGCAAGTTGAAATGGGCGATATTTATAGAGGCGCTGACACCACGCTGCCCTTATAACTGGGTCGTTCAACTTGCTAGTTTCTGTGGTCCCCCCACTGAGCCGAAATGCGTTCGTCGTCGGTCGTTGGTCCGCTCCTCGCCGCCGTCTTCGTCCGCGCTGCCTCCGCCCCGACCCGCACCTCGGAGGCCGCCGAGGCTCAGATCACCGACCCCGCCCAGGAGTGCACAGCCTACGTCTATCCCCCCGTCAGCCAGGCCGTCGCTGCGGGAAAGTTCCCCACCATCTGGCAGCCCGCCTCCATCGTCGCCAACGACAACAACGCCCTCGCAAAGTATCAGAGCATCCAGTCTCAGATACCAAACATCGCCCCCAACGGCGTCCAGCCGGGCTCCCTCACCGGCAACTGGTCCAACTTCACCTACTCCCCCACCGACCCGGACTGCTGGTGGACGTGGGGACAGTGCACTACCCCAAAGATCTCGGGTCTCCCCGCCGACTTTGCCGCCGCCCCAGAGGTATGCTGCGCTCGTCTTGTTTATCTCTCGACTCACCCTCGTTTAGCCGATTATTCTCGGCTATGGCTTCGACGACGGTCCGAACTGCACCCATAACGCCTTTTACGACTATCTCGCGCAAAACAATCAGAAAGCCAGTGCGTCTCCTTTGTTCTCGTCTCGTCTGCGCCTCACCCTTTTCAGCCATGTTTTTCATTGGTAGCAGCGTAATCGACTGGCCACTCGAGGCGCAGCGCGCCCTCGCCGACGGCCACGAAATCTGCGTCCGCAAGTGTCTTGTTTCTCCCGCCCTTCGTCCCGTTGACTTTTCCCCAGACACATCGCTATAGTCGGTGTTATTCGCTTCGTCTCTCTGATCCCAATTCATTCTCTTTGTAGCCACTGCCCTCACAAACCAACAGGTCTTCGCCGAACTCTACTACAGTAAGCTCACTTCACTCCGCCTCGTGCCCAACTCATCCCCTGGCTAGCTGTACGCGCCTTTTTTGGTCATAGACGTCCAGCTCATCCTCGATAGATTGAGGGGATCAAGCTCCTCGTCGGCGTCACACCCACCTGCTGGCGGGTGTGTCTCTTCTCTATGTCCTCGCGTCCTGTTCTCACTGTGTCTCACAGCCCCCCTTTGGTGATGTCGATGATCGCGTCCGTGCGATTGCGCATGTCCTCGGTCTCCGTACCATTATCTGGAAATATGACTCCAACGACTGGCGTGCCGGTACCGGAAACATAACCAACGCCACCGTCGACGCCAACTATGAGGCCCTCATCGCACGTGCTCAGAACGGCACGTTCAGCTCCATATGCATTCAACATTACGCGCGCTCCACAGTCTGACATTTGCTAGGGCGGTACCATTATGCTCACCCACGAACTCAACAACTTTACTATGACCGAGGCCGTCAAGTTTTACAGTCAACTCAAGGCCGCCTTTCAATACCTCGTCCCGGTCGGCGTCGCCACAAACGTGACTCAGCCCTACGTCGAGACCAACTACTTTCTCCCCAGCTTTCAACAATGTTTGGTCTCTCTCGATCGTCCACTCCACGTCGCTGATTCGTGTCTCTAGACATATCTGGCACTACATCGATCAAGCCTTCGGCTGGCATAGCAAGCTCGTCCTCCACGACTTCCCAGGGTCAAGGGTCAAGGGTCTACTAGCGGCGCTACGCGCCGGCATGATACACTCGGCAACTTGGCTCCGTTGGCAGTGTTCCTAAGCGGGGTGTCGACGTTGTTGACTTAGATCCATTTTGTCCTTGTCTGACCTGTGCCCTACCCTTTGCAGCCATGTTTTACATTGGTAGCAAGTCATGGACTGGCCACTTGAGGCGCAGCGCGGACGCGGACGGCCACGAAATGTGTGTTCGCAAAAGTCCTATTTTTTTTCTCCTTCATCCCATGGTCGGTCCTCTACACCTCGTTTCCGTCATCCTTGCTCATCGTTTTTTCAGTGACCGCCCCTACCAACAAACAAGCCTTTGTGGAATTGTATTATAGTAAGCACGCCCTACCTCGCTTCGCCCCTCGCTTACCCCTCTGCTAGCTGCATGCCCTTTTCTTTGCTCGAAGATATTTCTCATCCTCGAAGCTCGTTATCGGGTCACGCCCACATCTGGCGGGCACGCCGTCTCCTCGTCCCAGCGTTCGCCTGTCTCACTGTGCCCACACAGCCCGCCCGCCTTTGGTGACGTCGACGATCGCATCTGTTAACCGCATTGGAAAGGACCTGCAGGCCGGAACTTTTTCTGACACCTCGGGCGGTGCGGAATACATCGGTAGGTGTTTCAGACGAGCTTCTCCGCGTGCCCGTTACCGCCGATCTACTTTCGCTCGAACACAGACAGTTTCGCCAATCTACGGCAGGAGAAAACAGGTCGAACGATGATCTTCGTGACGCGTCGATTCGGACACTCGACAAAGTACGCCGACTCGATCGCGTGCGCCTTTTCCCTACCGCTGGGATCACGATGGGGGACTGGCGCGGACGATTCGATTCGGTCTATGTAGTTGCATCACGAGGGGGTCGTCGTCGAGACTGGCACCCATCCCGAGCTAATGGCAAACGAAGGGGATTATTCGCGCTTGCGTAACATGGAGACCGAGGGGTTCAGCTGGTGCCGTAGGCGAGCGTGGAGAGGGCGATCGAGGATGTTCATGTCTCGGAGTCACCCTCTCAGGACTTTGTAAACGGACATACCGTACTTATACAACCGCTCTTATTTCACCCTCTGGCGCATGCATCTCGTGAATTGTTGACAGAGCGTACATGCGCGTCGACCGTCGGTCGAGACTCGCTTGGAACGACTCCTTTTCAAAGTCGCCGCCTCGCTCTGGTAAGTTAGAAATACATCCGGATCACGGCAGCGGGGTCTGCATTCAGCGTAGCGTCGCGAACGCTAGATCATCGATCTGGTTCCAAGGGTTCGCGAAGTAAATTCCGCGCCCAGGTGTCTAGCATCGCCGAGGACGATCACGCCTCGATTCGCGAGCGTGCCCATGAGCTACTTGGGCTTTTTGCTACCGTCCGGCCGGTCGTTGCACGATTTCGCTCCTGCACGGTCTGGTCCCTCTTTCAGGCTGACAGGACACGACGTCTCGTCGGCGTTGGCAGGTACCCGAATTAGAGCGATACCAGTCTATGAACGACGACGGGACGAGTCAACGCTTTCTATGTGGATGGCGCCCTCCCAGTGGCATCCTGGTACTTTTCGACTTGGCGCTGCTACGAAGCGGCGCTCCCGAGAGACGATACGGGCACCTCGAGGTCGGCGGTCGTCGGAGACGAGATCGTCGTGGTGACAGCTGGCCTCGGTAGCGTCGTGAAATCGTCGGAAAGTGTCGTCTGTAATCCCTTCCGACGCGGCGTCGCGGAGCAGGAACCCGTACGTGCATGTCACGACGACGAGCAAGTCACGGACGATGATGGATAGAGAAACCTTGCCGCCCTGTCGTCGTCGTCGCGCGTCAGCGGTACCGCTCGGTCGGGCGAGGAGGAAGAGACGCGGACCTTGAGGAGCCTGCCGCTGCTCAGAAAACTCGAGCGTATCGGAAAAGTCGGGAAGACTGTAGATCTCTCGTAGCGTCGCGCGCTCGGTTCGCGAGAGAATCTCTTCCACTGAGACGGGGAACGTGGTTGGTCGTCGGTCTGGGAGGAACGAACGAGAATAACGCACCGACGGCGATCGGATCGTCGATGTCCTCGACTTTATAATAATATGCTGCCCTTTTGGCGTGGGTTGATCGGTCCTCGTCTCCGTCGGGCACAACGCCGGGTGAATCTATGATCTTGATGCCGTGCTAGAGCTGGACGGTTTGCAGGTCCTTGGTATGTCCAGGTTGTGCTGCGACTGCGCAGACCTGCCATGAAATTTTAAAAAAATGGGCACGTAGAGTAAAGATCGAGATGCAGGAGCGAACCCAAGTTGGAGCGTTTCATGGAGTTGATCAGACTGCGCTTGCCTACATTTGGAAACCTGACGACGCTGATCGTGACGCTCTGTGCGTTCGGCCTGTAAGCTTTGAGTAAATACATGAACCACGCCTGCGCGTTCTCCCTCGGAACCAAATCTGTCCGTCTCGTCGAAAGGCGAGAAAAAAAAAGGGGGGGAGGTAACGCACCGATCTTGTTGAGCACGAACACCAGCCGCTTACCCTCGCTCTCCCGTCTGCGAACCTCCTCCTCGACGAGTCGACTTCGCGCGTCGAAGACGAGCAAGGCGACCGTGACGTCGCTCGCGTCAATGACTTTATGGAGTGCGGACGTGGTGTCGGCGGAGCTGTTCCTTTGTCTTCGACTCTTCGAGTGGCCATCCGGGCTCGCACTCGACGGAAGACGCGATAACGGCGAGGCTTTCACTTTACTTGCTACGTAAAATGTACCACTTTCTGCCGTACTGCCTTCCAGATGTCAGTGAACGCTAAGCATTACACGTAGATGGAGCAACCTTGTCTTGGAGCGCGTCACATAGCTGCACCTCCCAGACCCTGATCTACTTTTTATCCGGAGAACCAATCACATCCGCTTGCTCTCGTCGCACTCTCCGGCGCCATCTCAATGCTCTCGTCCCGCTCGACGTCTGCGAACACGATGCTCCCACTGTAGGCGGAAGCCAAGCCGAACCCGGAGTCGATCCAACTTCCTCGTCTACCCTGAACGTCCTGCGCATACAGCTCCCGAATGCTCAGGACGAATCGAGGCACCACGACGAACATGGGCACGTATCCTAAAACGACCGGCGCTATCGTCTGCCACCCGCCCGTCTGACATCCTCCGAAGAAGGCCACCGCGCTGACCAGGAAGGAGAAAAGGAAGCTGCGATGGGAAAGTCAGCGTGTCGAAGCCCGAGCGGAGACAAGGAAACAGCGAGGTGCAGGCTTACGCGAAGAAATATAAAACGCCCTCTTTGGCGAGCAGGGTCAGGTACCGATTTACCCTCCATTGCCTCGTCATATGGTACATCTCGAAAGTCTGCCCCATAAACTTGACGACGACGAGGATGCACATAACTGTGGCATGCGTTATTCGTAAAATAATGCAGGCCCGCAGCCAAATTGGTGAGACATCGAGGTATACAATGCACGACGATGCGTGATGCGTGTCCGTGAGGATCACTACGTGACAGTCAACAAGTGGAGAGGTTGTCTTAGTACAGTGTACCGTTATGGAAAGCAAGCGACACACACCCGACTGCTTGCTTGGAACATCAGAGAGAGCAACGAAGAGGACTGTGGAGATTATTTCCAACGAGAAAGGTGTGAGGAGAGCAACGAGGATCAGCTTCGATCGATCATATATTGACCATACACGAAGGATCATGATGACTGCATTATCGTCAGAGTTTGCTTCGCTAAGGGTACACACTTGACAACCTACAGTCGGCTGCACCAAGGAAGAGAAGGAACACCCATCCTCTGATCATAAACCTTATTTTGCCTGTAAACTGTGAGTAGAAATCCCAGGAACGCATTGGAGTATTTACACCTGTTCGATAGATGTCATTCGTGTCTAGCGCCGAAAATGAAAGTTACATGAACACATACATCTAAGGATCGATCGAGTCAGTAAACGCTCTACTCTACTATCTTAGAGGGAATACCTTTGCACTGGCAGGATCTAATTGGGTAACAGCATCCACTTTGGACAGGTCACATTTCAATCGATTTCGCACACAGTCGGACATACCAATCTGTGAAATACTAGTCGTCCACATTGAGTAAACATCCGGTACATATCCAACGATCGTAAACTCACATGTAACCGTAGGGGCCGACATATCGAACCTATAGTACTGCTTAGTTGTGGAGAACAACGGCTGAATAGAAAAGCTTGATATTTACGAGAGTGAACATAAATGACACCCATGTCCAGCGTTTGCACTACAGCTCGAGTCCCATCAGGAACAGGTCGAATTAATGGACGATCGCCTGACCCATACATATTCTACCTGGGTCATCAGTCAGGAAAACGTCGCGCACAATGCCAGGGGATGAGTCATCATACCTCTTTTGAAAATGTAAGGGCTGACGAAAACAGTCGGTACGCGGTACTGGAATGAAACTGATGGCTCACCATGATCATATGCGATGGCGGTAAGGACTGCGTCTATAGCTTGTCACGATAGTATCTCCGCTAGAGAGATATGACGTACAACTTGCGTATTTGTTCGGCGGAACACTCATCAGTGTAGATTGAAGTGCGCAGAGCATTGTAGGCGCGTGGTACCCTCCGAGTCCACCTCTTTATAAAAGGAGGCTCAAGTGCCAAGGCACAAGACTCAAGAGTAGAACACCGCAGCTAGATATGGCTAGTATACAGTGCCTCAAAATGCAGTAGCTTTCACATCAGACTGCAACGTTGTCAGTCGACGTGACATTACGCTGAAACGATATGAACGAACTTGGCCAAGAACTCGAGCAAACGGCTCACCCCGACCTCTTGACTGAATGCCAGATCGTGGAGGCTATGCCCAAACTAGACCGATGATGACAATGAAATCTGTCATAGTACTTACATCGAGAACTTGCTTGTGCGGACGGCCCCCTCAAGGCCTCAAGTCAGGGCCCAGCCAGCATGTCCACGACTCTTTCCACGGTGCTCGGGGGACGCCGTGACTCTTGACAATGGTTTTCGGCTTGCGTCGGCCGTAAGACGGGTCTCATCAACGCCAGGGAGCCCATTGACCGGATGCAAGAACGGAGGTGGTCCAACGGCCGTCTTGGCTCTTGTTCGGTGCCGACTCCAGAGAACCTTGGCCTTACCATTGATCGTGTCCTTCTCAGTCTCGAGCGACAAGCTTCGCAACGCACGTGTGCCACGTACCCCGCGTCATCGTGGTGCCGGGCATTGTACGGATCATACGATCCCTCGATCATCCGATGGCTTCGGGTGCTTGGTTGAGCTCACGCTCCTTCCTAGCGGTGCTTCGAGGGGAGGGAAGATGATCCTAGTTAGTAGTAGTTCGTGTAGCAAACACTTTTACCAGGAGGTTGAAATGTTTCTCTCTGGTGTGTTATGTAGGATAACACAGCCGCTGGGATTCATAGTGTTGCCAGAAAGTGAAACGAGGTGTGTGTTTTTCAAAAGGCCTGGGCTAAGTTTCGGCTGGGGCCGACTTATGTAACCGATCCGACAAGTATGGATCCTCCCATATGTACGCCCACGAGAAACGCGTCGGGCTCGCCGCCGTGTGCCGTGCGCGCGCGCTCACCTTGACTGTGTTCACCACCCTCGTCAAGATTCAAGAACGACTCAACCTTCACGAAAGGCGACAAGTCCTCCGTCACAGGTGCGCCCAGATCGATCCTGCAGCATCCCGTCTCTGACCCTTTTTCAGTGGGCGACTACACCGCCCAAGTGGTCGTCAACACCGTCCTCAGGCGCGCGTTCCCCGACGACCCGATCGTAGGCGAAGAAGACGCCGCCGAGCTACGTCGAGAAGATGGTGGGGTGCTCCGGAGCCGGGTCGTCGGGCTCACCAACGAGGCGCTCATGGCGGCCCTTGGGGAGGAGGAGACCTCCGATTGGGGGCTCGGGCCTGGGCAGACGCGCACGCCCGATGAGCTCCTGGACGCGATCGACCGGGGGCGCGATTAGTGCGGTCGTCTCGGACGTGCGTCCTCTCTCTCTCGTTCAACGTGCGTGGCGATTGACATGCTTTCGTAGGTCGATGGACGCTGGATCCGATCGATGGGACCAAAGGGTTCTTGACTCCGCGGCGGACAATACGCAGTGTCTCGCGTTGATCGTCGACGGACAGCCCGTCCTCGGCGTCATCGGATGCCCGAATCTCCCCGTCCGTCGCTCTCGACGGGCCCAAGGGGTGTGTCTTCGTCACAGTCAAGGGCCAGGGCGCCGGGCAGGTACCGTCGATGGATTCGCCGGCGGCGTCGTTTATCTCATGGACGTGTAGATCACACTCTCGGGCGATCGCTCGGTGCCGTTGACGGTCCCCCCCGTCGCGCCCGGCACGGACCTCGTGTTCAACGACAAGATATCTAAGCTACTCGGTATCACGCGCCCCCCGACGCGCATGAAGTCAGACAAAGTACTGTTGTCTCGCCAGAGGCGACGGTGGCGTCTATCTCCGGATGCCCACCGAGACTGGCTACCAGGAAAAAATCTGGATGAGTGGGGTGTTTGGTTTGGTGCGGCGCATGCTCATCGGTGTACTAGTAGGACCACGCGTCCGGGTCGTTGCTCGTCGAGGAGAGCGGGGGTGTCATCACGGATTCGCGGGGCGAACGTCTCGATTTTGGACTCGGGCGATCGCTGGGGGTCAATTATGGTTTCGCCACTGCAGGCCAGGACGTCCACGGGCGAGTCTTGGCCGCTGTGCAGCAGACGCTGGTAGAGCTGGGCAGGAAGTGATCCACGGGACCACGTCGTCTGTAACCTCGATTGTATTTGTATGTCTGAACAGCTGTATGATGACAGTGCCCCTGCACAGCATGTACACATTGCACAAACGTGGTTCCCCTTTTTGAACCCATCTTTACTTTCTTCGCCGAAACCGAACTAGCGCGGCCTCGTGGTACGTCTCCCTCCCATCCCGTCACCCGACGAACTCACCCGCGTTCAGGATCGACGTCTTTTCCCTCGTCGTGGTACGTCCGACCCCATCGACCCCGTCTTCGCACCCAAACCCGCCCCGCAGATCACCCTCTGTTTCGTCGGGGTCATCCTCGGTGCGCCCTACGTCGCCCACGCCATCTCTTCCAGCTTCCAGTCCACAAAGGCCTCGTGAGCCTGTTCGTTTCGCACACCCCCACGGGACTCGACTCGCTCACTCCGACCGGCAGACTCGAACAACGGGGGACCACGGTCTCGCGCGAGGGCGTCGCGCTCAAGGCGCAGCGGCAGTTCGACAGGGAGACGTACCTCGATGTGACGCAGAGGTGAGCCCGCTTCTCGTTCGGCTCCGTTTCTCGGGGCCACCTGTGCCGATTCTGACCCTGTCGTCGCAGAGGCCTCGTTAAGGCGCTCGGCGCTTCCTCCTTTGTACCCGAATCGAACCAAAAGGCGTTTTTTCCACCTGAAGGCGAGCGTCGGATGCATCTCCTTGGGGTCCGCGCTGCGTCAATCGCGCCCGGGAGTGAATGATGAAAAAGACGACACGGACCCACTGGTCTCGTGACTTGTATATAACCCGCTGATCTCTCGCATTATGATCATGAAGGAAACGAGATTCGCCGCGTCAACATTCGATGCCGGTCATGGACATCTCCTGCAACTCGTCCACCTCCATCCCCGGCTGCCCAGACTGCCGGTGCGCCCGCGCCGCTGCCCGCCTCGTCTTCTTGGCGTCTCTCTTCAGCGTCTTGCGCCGCAACGGGTGGCTCTGAGCGACAGCCGCAGCCTCTTCATGCGTCCCCAGGTCCCTCGCCTTGCGGAACCGCTTGGACGTCAAACGCCCCATCCTCCGCCACGCGCGATCGCTTGAGGGGCGCCCGCAACGCCATCTCCTCCGCCTCCATCTCCCCTTGCTCCTCGTCCGCCACCCACGTCGTCTCCCATCATCACCTCGAACGCCCCCTCGTCCGCGGCCCCGAACAACCTCGCGAACTCGAACGGCTTGGAGAACGCGGTCACGACTCACGATCTGGCTTGACCGACCGATTCGGCGCCGGGCGCAATTGTCCCCCGGACGTCGAGGGTATCATCCAAGCATGGATCGCGGGCGGTACCGAGCGGCTTGGTATCTTTTGGTGGTTCCAGTCCGCGAGGACGTCCGGGGTGCCGCCCTGTCGTCGTCGGGTCGTCGTCCCCGTCTTCGTCGAACACGACGCCGGGTGAATCGATGATCTTGATGCCTCGCTCGAGATGGGTCTTTCTGGTGGTGTTCCGGTTTTAGGGACGCGTCGGGGTGGTAGGGATGGGACGCACTGGGTTTGTGTAGGAGGGCGAACTTGGGTGGTCCTGAGCGTTCGATCGGGGCATGAGACGGGTGGACGGGCGGGACGCTGTTTCTGCCCATCGTGACTGGTACGGTTGATAGTCCTACGGGCCGTCGTCGGTCCTTCACCTCCTCTTCTCCGTCCACACCGCCTCGGCCTCCAACCGCAAGGCCCACATCACCTGGTAGCCCCGCTCAGGAACCCATTATTTAAACTTTCTAGAGCCATCGCTGCCAGGAAGGAGCCGAATAACACGGACGTGATCAGCCCTCCCGGCCCTTCGGACGACCACTCTGTTCAATGTTTATTCACGTTCTTTCGCCCCTCAATCACAGATCTACACTCTGGATCGTTACTTCATGGTGCTCGGAATCAGTGCCAGACCAACATGCTCACAACACGTTCCAAAGGGTAGCCACTGGTCTCCGAGCGTCTATTCTCCCCTCTTCCCAACTACCCTTGTCCCTGCTTGATTCTGCCACCGAGCCATGTCCAGCGATGATTTCGCCTCACAGAGCTCTCTTACTTCAACGCTGCATGTGTCAAGTGAGTCTATTTCTGCTTGACAGAGACTATTGTTCGACTTACATTTGCAGTCATCGACGTCCGTCTCGCGAAATGTTCCCGTAAAACTATTGCGTCAATCGAGCTGAGCAAGAACGGTGAACCGCTGAAGGATGTTCCGGCGCCCGTATGCAAGGATGGCGTTCACCGAATAGAATTCAGTTCGCCCCCGTAAGACATTCCCTGTACCTCCTTGCTGCGCATTGACCGCCCTCTAGCACCCTCTGCCCAGACGATCGCATTTCCATTTCGGTCAACTGCTCCTGGCAGTCGACACTGAGGAAGGGAGTGGCAGACGTTCTCATCACTATCGATCCACTACGTGATATCGAATGTATGCGCCGGGATGAGCAGGGTGTAAGGCGTGAGTTATTCTTTTACCGGCCATCACAGGTCCTCATCGTCGTCCATAGAATATCAGAAAAAGCAAAGAAACGTCGAAGTTGTGGTTACCTGCCAATTTGCCTCGGATGCGTCTGACCAGTTGCTTGCGACCACAACGTCGATCATTCGATCTTGTTCAAAGTGAGCAGCGCCTCTCACATGCGTACCTCCGTGCTGAGACTCACGCACCCTTAGTTTCCGCCTTCTCATCATCGGAAATGTAATGAACAATTTATTCGAGGACGGTGATATGCTGATAACCTTCCAGTCCGGCGTTGGTAAATCCTCGTTGATTCATAAAGTGTTTGGAGTCGAAAGCGTCGTGAGTTGCTCGTCGAGATATAGGCTGTACGCCTCTCACCTCATACTTCCTCAAGCACGTCTCAGATGGCAGTCGTGGTATGGCTAACATTGACAAGGAGTTCATCTCTCCGAAGAACAACAAGATCGTGGTTCACGACAGCCTCGGGTTTGAAGCTGGTGACGAACGAAACATAGGCATCGTGAAAGACTTTGTCGCTCGCAGGAAGGCCATGCCTCAGCCCAAGGATAGACTTCATGCGATCTGGTAAGAGTGCGTACCACATCGGTCGCTATCGCTGACAGAGAGAAATCTAGGCTCTGCCTCCAGACACCTTATGCCGGAGGTCGTTTGCTTGAATCGGGGGCAGAAAAGTTCCTACGATGCAGGAAGGATATTTTGGGAGATGGTGTCGTTTCTGCTGCGTTGTACCGCACGTCGACTGATGCATGTTCCGTAGTTCCCCTCGTCGTGGTACTCACCAAGAGGGACCTGCTAGACATGCAGTTAGAGCTCGACCTGCCAGAAGACGAGAACCTAGAACGTGCCAAGGACGATCACTGGAACGAACATTGTATCGGGCCGCTCCACGACGTTGCGGGGAGCGACATTAGCCACGTCATGGTCTCTAGTACGTCTGACCACGTCCCAGGCGGTTTACGTACGGTCGTTGATGGTACTTTAGCTCTCGACGGCTACGCAGATTCCCTTTCTGAGTTGTTCCAGACCACGGAACAGAACATGGCCGAGAACAATGTCGAGGAAGAGCCACGGATCGTTGCCTCGATCGCCCAGCGCGTCAGCATAAAGGATAAGATCGAGTCTTCAATAGCGTGCGTGCATTTTTTTTTTTTGGTTCCGGTCTATTTTGACTCCTTTCAACGTGTTCTCAGCGTCGGGAAGAGAAGTACATGCACATCGCAGGGGATCGGTCGGCTTCTGACAGGTATCACAGGATATTGGAAAACGCTCCTGAAAAGCGCAGTCTTTCGCGGCCACACGTTGGGGGAATGCTTGCGAGTAATCCGCCAGGACGTCATCACAGTCTGGAACTTCGACGACCCCGACAAGGTGCGCCTGGCATCCCCCCTAATCTCGACCCTTCTCAACGTGTTGTAGTGCTTGCTGAACGACGACATCATCGGAGCCTTACTTCGCACCGACAATCTCGACGACGGCTCTGATGCACCATCGAACGTGTGAGTGGTCTGGGTCCGATACGCCATTGCCTGACGCGGGCATCCCCTTTCTCAGGGCTTCGTTTGGTGCTTTACTCGCCTCAGGCGTGGAACTGGCAAAGACCCTCGCGACATCGGGGGACATCACGTTAGCGATCGCGGCGCCCATCGCAAGCTTTGCGTTTTCTCTCCTGAAAACGATGTATTCAGCGTACCAGGAGGCGTAAGTATACCGTATGGCGGCCCGACCCCCCCTTTGCTGAAAAGAGCTTCCTATTTAGTAAAGAGGACGTGAAGGTCCTCATGGTGTACACCATCGATCTGATCTGCGTCATGCAAGCCGTCTTCCTCGTGGCACAGGGTGGCTGCGTGACCGCCGAGACGGTCGCTCTCGCATTGCAAGCCTACCAGAAACCGAGGAAGGCGGTGCATCTCATGGTGGACGCGTTCGACGGGAAACTAGGCGTACTTCCTGGAGGGCGCGATCATGTGTTGGACAGGATCGAAGGCTGGATATGGCGCTACAGCGTTGCAGATCACGAGATCGAAGGGTTGAGACAGAGGATCGGCGAAGCGTTGTCTCCCCCAGGTTCCTGACCTATTACAGTACATAGTTTCATTCATATTGTCGTCTGTCTATGGATTTACAATTCTCTCGACGAACACTGAGGCGCTGGGGGATATTATATCATTGGGGAGGAAGATGTGTAATCGACGACATCAATCTTGCAGCTTTTTCTATGGATAGCCCGTTTGGTCCAGATCCAGACGGGGGCAGGGGTTACCACTGACATCGGTTCGAGAAGTACTTGTGGCGGGCTTCCTGGCCGAGTATCTGGGCTGCAAAGCTTCCCGCATCGACCGCTGCCGAGTCGTGGTGACCCCACCGTTTGGCGTTGCAGGGAAAGATTACGGGCCCCGGATTCATTTTGGGCAGCTGGAAGGAGTGAGCCGCGGATAACGGGCCCGGGTAAGGCGAGACTTGCCGTCTTCCGTGGCACGAGTCAAACGACAACTTCGATGGAACCCCGCTTCCTCGCCAGAGACGAGCGAAAGGGGGGGAACGAGTCAGGAACGACTATACTTGTGCGCTCACGATCCGTCTCCAGGGGACATTCGACCGCGAGCCAGCCGGCTCTCGGGTATCGTCCTTTGGTAGCGGCGGTCCTGGAGGGCTCCTCGACTTGGCGCGTCAAAGGCTCGAGAAAGGGTGGTTAGCTTTGAGTGTGCCAGGAGCGCTCTGTCATCGGGTCCCAGCTACCGTGAAATAACTGCATCGGTCAACCAGGGTTCTCTGGGTCTGGGCGAAAGACTGCACAGAAGCAGTCGATTGAGTTCCGTGAGCTCGACTCCTTCACCGGATCGACCAGCAGGGATTCTGTCGTGTTTCCTCAGGATGAATGCTTTCAAACCGGGTGCACCGTACGAGATTAGCCTTTGTCAGGAGCAGATTTTAAAATGGATGAATTGAGGAGCCTGGCAAAAGATTCTTCAGCGCACGCTACACCAACAGCGAAGACATATACCACAGGCAGCCGTGAGATCGAGCAGCTTGGGCACGCCAGGGTCTTTCTTAAGCTCTGTGGGGATCTGGTTTCAGGGATGCGTCGGGATGGTCAGACGCACTAGCATGCAACTGCATGCGGTTCCATCGAAGATGTGAATTGTGTGTGACCTCACGTGTCGTTGTAAATCCGGTCCAGAAGCCTCCTGAATTTTCCATTTGGCTGATCCTTCGTACAGGAATAGGACTGTCTGCGAAACGAGGCGAAGTCCTTTTCGGATGGGTCTAATACCTTGAGAAGGGCAGTTAAAAGACCACTTTGAAGGATGGATATGTTCATTTGACGACAATCGAAGTGATGAAATGCAAGTACACGTCGGATTGGGGTTTTGATCAGAGGATCACAGCGACGATGGTCGAGGGAGACAGACGAAGCACCATGTCCGAACTAAGGCTTATGTAATGACTACGCCGCTCAACGAGACTACGCCCTGTTGGATCCGGAAAAAATCTCGTCGCGGCACTCGTCGCTTTCCCCTCTTCAAGTCTGGCGCGTCGTCTGGTTCACAGTTCATGGCTTTTGATTTCGGTTAGTTCGCATTGGTTCGAAAACGACGCTGTAACAGGTGTATCGTTTCCCAACAAACACGCCTCGTAGGATCTCCCCAGTTTGACGGGGTCGAGAGTGGCGCGTTGGTGGTGAGAATCGGGGCCAACCAAGTTATCACTGCTCAACGAGTCGTCGGGTCTCAGGCCTCAAGAAGTTCTCTGTCGTCGTCTCCGACTTGATCCGAACCGCAGAGGAGTCGCGATCGATTTCGCTTGAGCCCACATTGATCCGAATGTCACCTGTCTAGCGATCCCACTATGCATGAAACAAGTACGTGGTCTCGCGTCTGCTCTTCATCCCCGTTGACTTGTCAACGAACCATGCAGACTGGATGGGCGACATGTTCACGATGATTCTGGATTCTAGTCAACGCTAGTACATAAGGCGCATGGCTAGCGACAGGGATTCGGTAGAGGAGATGTTGAAATTTGTATTACTGTGAGTCTGCTCACGTTTCCCTTCGTCTTGGAGATGACCCGCCGTTTTGTTTTCCAGGTGTTTGTCACGCCAGCTGCTTACCGCCGTCGACGACACCCACGAAATTCCCCAAGCCGCAACGGTGGCGAACGATCTTGTCTGCGTGACAGAAAAAATCACCCCATCTCATACTTATTATCTAGCGACCTCGCATTATAATTAGATGGTAAGTCACGCACGTTCCTTCATCTTGCCATCGATCAGGTTCTTTCGGCGCAAAGTCAACGGTTTATTTATAGATTATCTAGACACGCTGACCCCACGGGGTTGTTTATGACCTGCTAACAGGACCCCTCTCTCCCCGGTGCCCCCACCACGCCTGGAAATGCGACCGTCGTCCTCCCTTGGTCCCCTCCTCGCTGTTCTCCTCGTTTCTGCCGCCTCCGCCTCCGCCCCAGACCCCCTCGATTGATACAGGGAAGGGCGAGATTCCTGACACTTTTCGTACCCCCGTTGGCCAGGCCGCCGTCAAGTTCCCCACCCTCATGTGGTGCACTTCCATCGCCAGCAAGGACAACAATGCCCTCGCCAAGTATCAGAGCGCCCAATCTCAGATCCCCAACACACCTCCCAAGGGCATCCAGCCTAGCCCCCACGCCGGTAACGCGGGAATTCCGCACAGTACGCTCTGGTCCGCGTCATCTATCATGAACTCTTTCAGATGGCTTCTCAGTACGTGGTCCCAGTGGACGTCGCCGTGAACGTCACAGAGCCATATGTCGACTCCAACCATGATTTCCCCGACTTTGAGCAATGTTGGTCTTTTCTCTTTTGGTGGTGTGGTAACGTCGCCGACGCGCCCGCGCGCTCGGATGTTTCTGGCGTTACGTCTCTAGTTTAAATCATGCCCCCGTGCTCA
>JBBPMC010000791.1:0-16504 GCA_038090115.1 Strobilomyces echinocephalus
GCGTCGGTCCATCCTCGAGGCCTCAAGACATCAGCATTCGCTCTCGGACCCCCTTTGGGTCGAGCCTATCGCGCCCAAGACCCCTACCATTGGTCCCCTGTGTGTAAGCACAGAGAGGATCACTGTTCTACACCACCATCCTGGTTAACGACCTTGCCGGCCATCAAAAACGCGCCTTCAATAGAATGCACTTTTGCCATTGAGTTGAACTACCGAGCGATCAGTCTATCATCAAGAAATTAATGTCGTGAATACATACCGTAAGAACCATATTCTTGACCACTTTCGCGAACGTCTGTTGATGTTGGGCAACCGTCTTTTCCACATCTATCAGTGACTCGGCTTCTTCAAACGTGGTCAGAATTTCGTGCCACGTCTCTGGGTATTCATGCCAAAAGAGTTGATAACATTTGGCCATTTGTGACGCTGTGTACCAATCAGTTGCCTGTGGATCGAGTATGGAAAGGACAAATACACAGTGTAGCTTTGACGACCTCGTTCTCTGCGGCGCATGCCAGTTCCTGTACCTTGTTCGCAGTGAAATATCTCTGGTAGAGATTCCAGCCATTGGTTGAGTTCAACCTTGCAAACTGCCTCGTGAAACGAGCCACGACCTGCAGGAAAGGCATCCCAACCTTGTCGGCTAGCTGCGAAAATAGATCATTGATGTTGGCGAACCCCTTCTCAAGCATCTCGATGACGGCAGTAGATAGGCGGCCTAAAATCCCTCGCAACGATTCTGACTGAGCTGCCATGGGTAAAATGGGTAACTCCCCTTCTGGTTCCTCCCGGGACGCAGGTGAAGGTGTCTCGCACCACTGAATGAACTCTGGCGGTACTTCCTCTTCATCCCCAGTGTAGAAAGGGGTCTGAAAACACGTGGGGGTCGTAGGCAACGATGTTTCATGCTTGTCCACTGTATTGGTCGCATTTTTCGGTTGCCGGGGAGTTTCCTTGTCTGGAGTGCCGCGGTCCGCTGCAGACATGCTCGCCTTCTTTTGATGGTTGACATGGCTAGCTGAAGAAGCATCCACAGAGATGCCAGCCTTCTCTTGACAATCGTCATCGCCAGCTGAAGGAGTGTCCAGTGCGGACACAACAGGGTTCGCTGGCAACCCGTCACTCCCATCGGTGTCCAGCGGGGTGCCACGAGGGTGACGCAACAAAAAGGACTCTAGCGTCATCTGTGCCGTACTGCCCACTGAGCGAGGTGCCGGTAGACCTTGAATATGAAATTAGAATGCAAGTGGTGGAGGCCGGGTGCCGTACCTCTCGAGGCTGGTTTGGTCATCGAGTCAGCAGATATGGGAGGGCGATTCCGTACAGGTCTGGATCTGCCCGCAGAGGTCTCTGACGCCAGTACATGTAATCCATCTGTCGCTAAAACAGTTTTATTAGAGGCTAGGGACTCGGGAATTACTGTAAACATACCAGTTCCCCCCGGAAGTGCAAACAATGAGCAAACGTCCGGTTGATCGGTCGGGAAGAGCAGACTAGCGCAAGGCAGGTCACTCTGTGCGGTGGACGGCTCCAAGCTTGAGGCGACGAAGGGATCGTCTCCATTACCGTTCGACGCACTCGCTTCCTGCAGCAGGCATCCTCGGCGTGTCACGGCGTCACGTATGAGTCCTGTGTCGCGCGTTGTCACCCTGACAGTCGCACGTAACCGTGTAGGTGTCAAGACTGGAGGCGGCGATGGCAGACGGCAGCCCCCACCAACTTGCTCCTCAAGATCTGCAGATGGGTCCACCAATGGATCACCGCTAGAGTTCATCTGACACAGTCAGTCAGTATGATATGTCGCAGAGGGGTCAAACGCACCTCGTGCAGCACGGCAGGCTGGAAAAAAAAAACAAACAGCAACATGGCGGCAGCTGTGCGGCAGATTTGCAGCGACACGATATAAACAACCAGGCCACGGGTGCCTGTGGTGGCACTTAGACACACAACTGTAAAAGAAGCAACTTCTACAGAAGACAAAGTGCATTAGAATCCATCGGCAGACTCGGAATGCAACGCACTCGCATGAAAGAACCATGGCACCAGGATGATTCGCGTGAGGGTGCTCGACAGTTGAATTGGACAAGAAAGGAGAGTACTCGGGACACATGGAGAGATGGACGATGAAGCGAGAGCACAGGTTCGAGGCCTGCATGTGGCTGCAGTTAGAGTCTTGCCTGGACAAGGAGACAAAGTATATCAGAATTAACCGGCACACTCAGAATGGAACACATACAAAAGAATCACAGCATGAGGATGATTCACGTAGGCAATAAGGTGAGATGTGCGAGCGCATAGTTTCGAGGCCTGCTCATGGTCGTAGATGGAATCTTGCCTGAATGAGGATATAAAATACATTAGAATTCACCGACGCACTCGGAAAGCAATACAGTTGTACGAAAGAACTGGGACGCAAGGATGACTCGTGCAGGCAATACAGTGAGGATGCTTGACGATTGAATTGGACGAGGAAGGGGAGTCAGGCCATGCGAAGAGATGGGCGATGAAGCGAGCATATAGTTCTGAGGCCTGCCCATGGCCGTAGATGGGATCTTGCCTGGATGAGGTCAGCTGTGAAGAGATGCACAATCCCTGTAATCAGCTGGACGTACTGGCTGCCCGTTGACTGCAAAGTAGACAAGTGCGACAATTGCGGCGTCGTGGCAGGTCCTGGCAGGACTCGGAAGAACTCGTGGCAGGAGCAGCAGTACAGCCGGGCACACTGGGCCCCGAATGACATAATCGCCACACGAGGCAGCCTCAAGGCAAGAAATTTATATTCACATCCAACATGTTTGTACAGAAGACTAGGGATAGCATATGCGTTCAATCGGCGTGTGTGATCAAATAGTACAAGTATCCCGCCTCTGTCATCGCCATACCTTGCCCAGAGAGATGCAAGGTAAATGCGGCTTCTGTGCTAGTCTGGTGCCACACATTGATCATGCCATCTATGTCTGCGGCTGTGTACCTGTGAGCCTCGAGGTACCGGGCTGCCGCACTTCCGAGCAGGTCAGTGCACATCAGCGAAACTGGTGCAGGTGGCTGGTAATGATACATGCTGCGTGTGACCCCGCGGAGGGTCCGCACATGTGTATAGACCATGGGGCTGGCATGGGGTCTGTGAGGTGCACAGTGGACGGGAGTGGCTGGGTCTGAGGAGGTAGCACCGGCATGAGGAGCGGGCATGGTTGGATGCTCAGGGACGACAGAAGCGGCCGTGATGATGGGGCTGACATTGTTACGTTTTATTCTCTTTCGCACGCCTTTCTGCACGTTACTTCATTTTTTCCACATTTACCTCACTTCGCCTCAGTGGCATTCGCTGAAACTCGTAGAACGTTCTACAAGTTTCCATGGACGCTGACGCGTCCTTTTCTTATCTCTTATCACTGACGTGTCCCGCTGACACGTCCTCTTCTTATCTCTTATCTCGAACCTACCCTAAAGACCTCTGGTCTATATAAACCCCACGTACATGTCCATGTGTTTCCCAAGCTAGTTCTCCTCGAGTGTACTCCTAGTTCCTCGAATATACCTGCTAGCCTCATCCCTTGCTCCTCGCTTGAGTCCCTGCCCTACTCTTGAGTGGGCACTTACTCTCCTCGTCGTCCTACCGAAGTATCCCTTCGGCAGTCTCCGCAGAGCGTCCCTCTGTCGGACCCTTGTCCTTGTTCACTATAGTCAAAGCGACTCGGAATCCTTGTCCTCGTCCTTGATCGCTATAATCAAAGCGACTTGGAATCCTCATCCCTCGTATTCGGTCTGCTAGGACTATCGAGGCTACGCTCGACCTTACCCAAGGCCAAGCGTAACAAAAGAACTAGCTTCCCCCCTGCGGCAACCGTCGCTGTTGTGCCACCAACATATCCTCGCAACGCTCCGATCGCTTCTCCATCTGGAGAAGGCATCCCCGAGAAGACTCCCCCGTCTCCTCTGAACCCCGCGACGACTCTGAATCCACCCTGGAGGAAGAGCCCTACCTTGAACCCGTCCCATATCCTGAGGACGAAACCCTAGACCCTACAGCGGAGATCACCGAAAACTTTTCAGTCTCCGTCGCGATCCCCAGAGTTCCCACGCCACCGTCCCCAACCCCGATCACACAAACCGGAAGGATCTTTGCCCTTCCACCCCCACGTCCCCTGTCACCCGCTATGTCCTCCTCGTCCTCCGCACCCAAGGAGATCGGTCTCGCTGAACCCTCCATCTATGATGGTAGCTCCGACTCTTATGAGGACTGGATCCTCGCCACTCAAATGTATCTTCTCACCAACGAGAAAATCTACTCCGACAACACCAAGAAAGTGTCGTTCGCCTTGTCATTCATGGGCAAAGACTCTGCCCTCTCCTTCGCCACCACTTTCCGCCGCACTGCGGTCGCCTCCGCCCAAGCAGGGAACCAAAACCCTCTTGGAACCTTCACTGCCTTCGAGGCAAAAGCTCGCAACCACTTCCTCCGAGACGATACCCAGACCTCCGCCATCGACTGGATGGCCACCAAACGCATGGTTAGGAAGAAGGACGGAACCTTCTCTCCCTCACTCGTCGAGTATATCTCCGAGTTCCAGAACCACGTCGCCCTCTCCGAAGTCACCAACGAGAAAGTCCTCATCAACTACTTCTCGTCTGGAATCCCCATTCCCCTCATGAAACGTGTCAACAGCATGGACACCCCCCCTACTAAGGTCACCGAGTGGTATCAGAAAGCGATCCACTTCCAAACCCAATGGGACCGGTCAGACGCCATTGCCAGGCGAAACAGGAACTCCGCCCTTCCCATCTCCCGCACCTCGTACACCACCCCCTCCCCGAAAACTCGGGATCCTGACGCCATGGACGTTGACGCCGTCCAACCCAAGAAACTCACGCCGCAAGAACGGCAACATTGCATCGACAAAGGACTTTGCTTCCGGTGTCGCCTCTCCGGGCACTCCAGTGCCAACTGCCCCCACTTCGGTGATACCAAGCCGAAGAAAGTCCAAAAGGCCAAAAAGGAGGCCTTACCCAAACTCGAAGAAGTCGAGGACGACGACGAAGACATGGGAGTGGCCAAGGTGGCCTTCACCACCGTCCGCTCGGATTTTTAAAAGGGAGAACTAAGTCGACGCTAGTCTCTCCCTCTTCCTCTGTAAACGCTGTAACAGTAACCGCTGTATCAAAATCCATGCAAATCCCAATACAAGTTATTAGTTCCTCGCATACCATGAAAGTCGTCGACACCTGCGCCCTCATCGATAGCGGCGCAGAAATCTCCTGCATAGACTGGGATTTCATGAAAAAACACCAACTTCCGAAAACCCGCCTTGCTTCGCCAATCCGTGTACGCAACGTGGATCAATCCATAAATAAGGGTGGAGAAATTCGCTTCTCTACCACCCTCTTCCTCAACATCGAGGGGATCGCCCACAAGGTCCTCTTCTACGTCATGAACTGTGGATCCGAGAACATTATACTTGGACTTCCCTGGCTCCGCGCCGTGAACCCAACCATCAATTGGGCTACACGAACTCTTTCGATCTCCGAATCCTCAGATCAATCAAAGGAACTCTACGAACTCTATGCCTCCGACACCAAACGCCATGAAGGTGTCTTCCTCCATCCTCCCACCTGCCCCCCACGCCACGCCAACATCGACGCCATAGCATATGACGGCCTCCGCGAATACCTCAAAAATGAGGATGAAGCTTGCTACCTCCAAAGCTCTATCAACGTCCGGCATCTCAACCGGATAGTTCAATCAGGAAGCCGATTCCTTTCCCCCCTAGCCGTCCAAAAACTCACCACCGCCACGGAGCTAGCCATCGCGGCTGAGAAAGCCAAGCCCAAAGCCACACTCCCTCCAGAATACGCCGAATTCGCAGAGGTCTTCTCCAAAGAAGCCACCGAACACCTTCCTCCTACTCGCCCCTACGATCACGAGATCAATCTCGATGAAACTTTCCAATCAAAGATTGGGAAAATTTATCCCTTGTCCCCCGAGGAAAAGAAAGCCACCGAAGACTTTCTTGACGAAAATCTCAAAGCAGGAAAGATTCACCCCTCGAACTCTCCCCAAGCCTCACCTTTCTTCTTCGTCAAAAAGAAAGACGGCAAACTCTGCCCCTGCCAAGACTACCGCTACGTCAACGAGCATACTGTTCGAGACGCTTACCCTCTCCCCCTGATCCCCGACCTTATCGACAAACTTAAAGACGCCAAGGTCTTTACGAAGTTTGATGTTTGATGGGGATACAACAACGTCCGTATCAAAGATGGACACCAGTGGAAGGCCGCCTTTATCACCCATTTGAAAGGGCTCTTCGAACCCATGGTCATGTTCTTCGGCCTTTCCAACTCCCCCGCTACGTTCCAACGCTTCATGAATGACTCCTTCCGCGATATGATCGCAGAAGGATGGTTGGTCATCTACATGGATGATCTCCTCATCTTCTCTCCAGACGCCGAGGTTCATGAAGAAAGGACCAAACAGGTCCTCCAACGCATGAAGGAACTCGACCTTCACCTCAAACTCGAGAAATGCACCTTCGCCGCTCCCGAGGTCGAATACCTCGGCATGGTTGTCAAACCCGGCGAAATCTCCATGGATCCCGTCAAACTTGACGGCATCGCCTCCTGGCCCGTTCCCACCAAAGTCAAGGAAGTTTGATCTTTCCTTGGCTTTACCAACTACTACCGCCGGTTTATCCCGGATTACTCTACGGTCGCTCGCCCCCTCCTCGACCTCACCAAGAAGGATCAACCTTGGCATTGGCCAAAACCGTGCCAAGAGGCCTTTGACGAACTCAAACGGCT
The DNA here is from genome assembly GCA_038090115.1 of Strobilomyces echinocephalus. Taxonomy (NCBI): domain Eukaryota; kingdom Fungi; phylum Basidiomycota; class Agaricomycetes; order Boletales; family Boletaceae; genus Strobilomyces; species Strobilomyces echinocephalus. Next base: position 6,796 of record JBBPMC010000791.1, read on the forward strand.
GTTCCTTTCGAAACCCGTCCTCACCCTCCCTGATGTCTCTCGCCCTTTCGCCATCGCGACCGACGCCTCTGAATGCGCCTCCGGCGCAATCCTCCTCCAGACTGACACCAACGGTGACTGGCACCCCTGCTCATACCTCTCACAAACGTTCATCGCCGCTGAACGAAACTATGATATCTATGATCGCGAACTCCTCGCGATCATCCGCGCCCTTAAATCCTGGAAACACTATCTCCAGGGATCCCCCTTCCCAGTTCAGGTCTTCACTGACCATAAGAACCTCACCTACTTTCGTCAGGCTCAACACCTGAATTGCCGCCAAGCCCGTTGGCTCCTTGACCTTGCCGACTTCGACCTTAAAATGATCCATGTCCCCAGCAAACTCCTGGTCGCCCTGATCATTTCCCTCCTGCGGGATCTGATAACTCTGGAGCAGTCCTTCTCCCGGACTCCCTCTTCATCCGCCTCGTCGATGTAGTTCTCCATAACCATATCGCCGAATGTTCCACTTCCGATCCTATCTTCCTGAACTCCTTGCAGGCTCTTCAGGAGGACATTCCTCCTGCCTTTCGCTCCCGCCTCGCCGACTGGCAACACCACGACGGTATCCTTACGTACAAGGGCCGTATTTTCATTCCTGCCGATGACTCCCTCTGCCGCTCCATCGTCACCCGCTGTCACGATCATGACACCGCGGGACACCCCGGCGTCTTAAAAACTCGCCAACTTGTCGCCGCCGAATTCTGGTGGCCTGGCCTCACCCAATTCGTCCGTCGCTACGTTGACGGCTGTGCTGCTTGCCAACAGCACAAGGCCAACACGCACCCCACCACCCCACCTTTGTCTCCTATTGCCTCCGCCGCTTCGCGACCCTTCCAACAGGTCTCTTGTGACCTCATCACCGACCTCCCTGTCTCCGACGGCTTCGATTCCCTTTTGGTCGTGGTCGACCATGGGCTTACTAAGGGGGTAATTCTTTGCCCCACCAAGAAAACCATCACCGCCGAGGGAATTGCCGCCCTCTTCTTTCACAAAGTCTTCACTCGGTTTGGACTTTATGACAAAATCATCTCTGATCGTGGACCACAGTTCGCCTCAGCCTTCGCTAGGGAACTGGGAAAACTCCTCCGCTACGATCTCTCTTTCTCCACCACCTACCACCCTCAATCTGATGGGGAAACCGAACGAGTCAATCAGGAAGTCGAGACCTATCTCCGCATCTTCTGCGGAAATAGCCCTGCCACCTGGGCTGATTCTATCTCCCACGCCGAATTCGCCCACAATCACCGCCCTCACTCCGTCACCAGCAAATCTCCGTTCTTCCTCATGTTGGGCTTCGAACCCTGTGCCCTTCCTTCCATTCTCCCCGATTCAGATCTTCCCGCTGTGGAAGTTCGCCTCAAAGGACTTCTCGCCGCTCGCGACAAAGCCCTTGCCTCCCATGCCCTCGCTCGCCAAGTCATGGCCTCCTGTACCACAAAACGCTTTACCCCCTTCGAGAAAGGCACAAAGGTGTGGCTAGAAGCCCGCAACCTGAAAAGGTTGATTTCCAATCCAAAGTTCGCCCCGAAGCGAGAGGGACCTTTTATGATAACAAAGGTCCTATCGCCTATCACCTACCAACTCCGACTCCCCGCCACATGGAAGATCCATCCGGTCTTCCACGCTTCCCTCTTATCACCCTATCGCGAAAACGACGTACACGGCCGGAACTTCCCCACACCACCATCGGACCTTGTAGATAACGAGGAAGAATACGAAGTGGAAAAGATTCTCCGCCATAAAGGCGCTCCGACGGCACGCCAGTACCTGATCCGATGGAAAGGATATTCGGCCGAAGAAGACTCTTGGGTTCCTGAGCAGAACTTAAAACACGCAGCGGAGTTATTACAACTCTATAAAAACCTCCACCCCTCCGTATTCCCTTCTCCCAAGACCTCGTCCTCCACTCCTCGCAAATCCCCTCGAACTAAATGCATCGCCGCCATGTCTATCGACTTCTCCCCCTCGCAAACCCTTTCTCCCTCTCAGATGCTCGTCGACATTGACGAACTCCCTCTCCCAATCCCTGTCACCGCCGAAAACCTCGCCGCTGAGGACGTTCTTGACCTCGCCGTGCCCGTCTCCTTAGCCACCACGCCATCCGAATACTTCCCCGCTCCCCGTTTTCCTGTCCAGTCCATTGACCTCCCTACCTATGCCCACAACCTCCGAGGGGATGACCTTAATGCCCATAACGCAGTCACTCTCGTGCAACGTCTCACCGACCCCCGTTACACTCTCTCCATATCCAGTCACCTTGATCACAGCTCCCCCCTTTACCTACTTTACCTTGCCTTCCTCCAATGCGAACGTCTTACTCCTCTCGCCTCTTCCTCTGCCGCCCACGAAACCAGGACTGCTCTGGTCCAAGCAATGATCAGCCAGATCCACCGCCTCTTGCGAACCGCTCTCCTGGACACCATGTACCAGTTAAACATGGACGAGTTCATGGCAGAGGTAAACCGTTATCACCTGGAACAGTCAATGGCCCAGGCCGCGCCCATTGACTTTGACGAGGAAACCGAGGCATTCTACGCCTCGAGAAGTCCTTCCCCCACTCCTATTCCTCCCCCTCCCGTCGTCACCTTCCAACCCGAAACCCCCACCGCGCTTCAGCTGTACAACCGGACGCTTTACGACGATGACGTTCACCCCGTCCTCCCTCCTAGCGACTCCCACTACCGCGCCGCCTGTTTCCACTGCCACCGTCTCGGCCATATCCGCCAGGATTGTCAAGAGTACCGTTGCCCCTACTGCCACATTTGGGCTCCTGGCCATTGCATGACCGGCTGCAGGGCCCGTTACCGCTCTCCTACTCCTGTCATCCCTTCCCCGTCCACATCCTCTTCCGCAAGCTCGTTGTCCCGTTCCTCCCGCCCCTCACGGTCCGCTCGTATCTCTACTGGACGATTCCGTCCTAGTCATCACCTTCGCCCTCACCGCTCTCCCTCCCCGGGCTTCGATGCCTACTACGACGACCACTACGACACCTATGACGACGACTTCGACGACTCCGCTATTGCAAACATGACCGGCTCCCCCGGACCCTCCTATTCGTCCTTCTAGGACACCCCTCACTTGATTCTATCTCCACCCCCGGATGTCTGAATCTATTCTCTCAGAGCTCAAATGTAATAAGGGGGTAATGTTACGTTTTATTCTCTTTCGCACGCCTTTCGGCACGTTACTTCATTTTTTCCACATTTACCTCACTTCGCCTCAGTGGCATTCGCTGAAACTCGTAGAACGTTCTACAAGTTTCCATGGACGCTGACGCGTCCTTTTCTTATCTCTTATCACTGACGTGTCCCGCTGACACGTCCTCTTCTTATCTCTTATCTCGAACCTACCCTAAAGACCTCTGGTCTATATAAACCCCACGTACATGTCCATGTGTTTCCCAAGCTAGTTCTCCTCGAGTGTACTCCTAGTTCCTCGAATATACCTGCTAGCCTCATCCCTTGCTCCTCGCTTGAGTCCCTGCCCTACTCTTGAGTGGGCACTTACTCTCCTCGTCGTCCTACCGAAGTATCCCTTCGGCAGTCTCCGCAGAGCGTCCCTCTGTCGGACCCTTGTCCTTGTTCGCTATAGTCAAAGCGACTCGGAATCCTCGTCCCTCGTATTCGGTCTGCTAGGACTATCGAGGCTACGCTCGACCTTACCCAAGGCCAAGCGTAACAGACATGGGGTCTGTGAGGCGCATGATGGACGGGAGTGGCTGGGTATGAGGGGGTAGGACCGGCACGAGGAGCGGGCGTGGTCGAATGTAATGGGGTGGCAGAAGCGGCCGGAGGCGAAACAGAGGCAATGTGGATCACAGGACGGAAAGAACGCTGCGGTGTGGACAGCCAATCAATGGGCTGAGAGACAGCTTCCAGCGAACCTGTAGGCACGACGTCCTCATCGACTACAAGTAATCTTAGTGATAAAGGGCTCACCAGCGCTGTCGGACTTGAAGCCGACACTGACTGCATGCTCAGACTGCCGCAACGTGTGGGATGGACCTAGTGTGATCAACAACCTGTGATGAGTCATCAGGAGGCAGTGCACACCTGCACTCTCTGGCTCAAATCCAATGCTGGCCGCATGTCGTTGCAACTGGCGGGACGGCACTATAAGTGTGCTGGGATCAACAACGGGAAATGAGTCATCAAGAAGTGTTTACCTGCACTGTCTGGCTCAAAGCCGACGCTGACTGCGCGCTGTTGCAACAGGTGGGACAGGTCTGTAGGCGTACCAAAGTCAACAGGTTGGCGAGCATTGAGTCGCAACAAAGTGCTCACCCGCGCAGTTAGAGTCGAGGTCGTCAGCAGCGATGGCACCACAAGACGGGATGAGTGGCATGAGGCTATCCACTCCTTTGACAATCATGAACATGAGGGCCTCCCAGAAGTTCGTGGTGTGCAACCACCACGGATGGTCGAACTTGCCTTCGGATTTCTTTGCGCCGGCCCTGCGTGACTGTGAGTACATATATCTTATCGAGTGTGGTTGATGTATCATGAACTCCATGCGATGGATCCTGGCCGGAGAGCCGACAACGACGGCGTAGAAATTTTGGCGGCCGTCTGGGAAAATGTCGAAGAGAGCAGGTGCTGCTTGCTCAATTCTATTGAGCAGATCAGTGGGACCGGGCATGGGACCAAGTCCCTCCACCAAAGGTTGCAACAGCGACTGAACGTGTGTCACCTCCGCTCAATTGGCACATTGAATAGCGATCGGAAGGGGAGGAGTAGACCGGCCGCACTTAATGTCAAGACTAGCGCACAAGCAAAATTCATCAGTACAGTGAGCTACGAAGGGGAACTGGGGGCATTGAACTCGCCTCCCTGTAGAGCGTATGCCCGGGCAAAGCCCACCAATGACCAGCCAGATGGCTTGCGAGCGCATAGTACTCATGGATGGAAGTGTGCGGCTCGTCTGACAGCCTGGATTCTTCTCGCATGATCTTTAAGCATTCTCCTGCATGGCAGCTACCGCAGAGAACCATTTTCAGTCCCCTCCGCGAGTACTCTCGCGGAAGTGCCAACTTAATCCTGGATTCCCTCGGTGTGGCGCCTCTTACTAAACGGGGACATTGTGAAATGAAGGGGTACAAGATTACAAGGTTACAGGGAGGCGAAGTACAAGGGATAGGAGTAGCTGTCTAAATGCCAGCATGTCAGCTTCTCTGAGTGTTGTCAGTTCAGAGCCCCTCAGAACAGCTGCGATTTGCACAAGTATCCACAACCCACAATCGGTGTTGTTCATCTGAATGGCAGAGACCTGGAACATGAGTCCAGAGGGTTGAATCAGTGGACATGAAACCACGTACCGATATGGGAACAGCAAGCCACTCATTGACATCTCTGCGGACTATGCCATGCTTTGCTGCAGCGAGGCGCAAAAGACGTGAGATTAATGTGGCAATATCCTAATAGTGAGTGTTAATTTCACGTTTTGCTGGAAGCCAATGATACTTCACCTGAAGGTCTTGCTTCCACCTGCGCTGCTCGGCGAAGCTGTCAAAGAGGAGGATTTGCCGGGACGTGATATTGATGGTGGTGACAACCCAATGGCCACAGGACGATGGGCGGTGGATAGGTAATATCCACAATGTCTTCTCCCAATATTTTGTCCATGCCATGCTGCACCAGAGGGCATTGTCGTCCGCGTGGTACCAGATTCGGGGGAGGTCATGTGTCGAAAATATCGCGATTTCGCTGGATCGTGCTGTAAGGAAATATGAGTGCAGCAATGCGGCGCAGCCATTGATGCATGTGTCATTGAGACAGGCACGTGGGTGCTGAAGAATCTCAATTGCTTGGGCCTCAAACACGAGTTGCGGGAGGGTATCTGTGGCTGGGCGAATGCGTTCAACCAGATTGGCCTCGACGGCGGATTCACGGGGGATGTCCCACTTGTCCTCCACTATGGTCTACACTTGGTTAGTGGGGGGTGCGGTAGAGGAAGGAGACCGCTTATGTTTGGTCTACGCTATTGGAGCTTCACCGAAATGGCTACTCCAGAGGCTTCTTCTTTGTCCTCGTAATCGCCGCTTTCCAAAACGTCGTATATTATTGCTTGCTCTGGCTGTGGCGGATCCTCGAAGACGTTCTGCTCTGCGACATCTGCGGCGTCATCTTCAACCGCCGCCGTGGACGACGGAATTATCACCAGGGGCAGCCAGTGGAGCTCGGTGGTAGATGGCACTTCCCCATAGAGTATTGCTGCAAGGTGGACCGCTTCTTCGGCGCAGGCCTTATAATGTATCTCGGATACAAGGGTCGTTGGCTAGTAATGTTGTAATGTTAGAATGTCCTCTCGGCGTTGCCGAAGTAGCTCCCGGAAAACTGAGGCTTGGAGGGTGTTAGCGGATAAGATCAGATGGCCAGGGGAAAGCATACCACGAGAATCTCGCAATGCTACCTCAATGGAGAACAACTCTTGACCGAACCACTGGCACATGTTGTCCGCTTCGGTGCCTAGGCGCCACTGCTCCTCGTGGCAGCACTCCCGTTTAAGTAAGGCACGTATTCCTTCGCGGACCTCGGGTTCTGCTAACCATCGTGGTATGTCACCTACGGCAGGGGAAATCCATATATCCTGCAACAGGGTTTCGTCGCTGCAGAGGTCAGCAAGCTTGGTCGGGAGAGGAGTGGGGAGGGGGATGGAATATAACAGATTGTAGATTTCTTCGAGGGCCTGGCAGTACTTATTGAATTTCTTGATCGCCGCCATAAGGGCTGGCTGGTGTTTTGCAATGGCCTCTCAGGTTTGTTGGTGAAGTTTGGTGCCTGCATCAATTTGATTCTTCAGTGCTCGAACATGCAACGACAGGACTTACCCAATGCCCTGTCCTTGCTGCCAACCGCACGATCCAGTTTGTCCCACTCAAAGAAGCTGCCGATGGCCCTTTTTCGGATGTTGATCTTAAGATTGCGGGCCAACAACAGTATTCATACAAATTGAAGCGGAACTCCTTCCAAGTGCGGAAATTGGTCTTGAACATTCAATGATGTGTACAACGCCTTGATCTTGTCAAGGAGTCAGAAGTGGCTGCGTTCCATGCTATCAAGGACTTCAAGTGCGTCCTTGGCAGTTGGGTCGTTTTCCATAGCAGTGCGAGCAGTCTGTAGCGTGCGCTCGGAGGCGTCTAAATCTGCTTGGAGCACAAGAATGCTGTCGAGCTCCTTTTTCAACCGTGCAGGAGCATCTGTGGAGTATGAGGCATTGTAATCTGAACTAAAAAGAACACACGTACGTGCTCTGATCGAAAGCTGGGCAGCACGTTGAGCATTCCACTCACTCTTGAGTTCCGAAATCGAAACACCGCAGTTGTCCAATGCATGTTGGGCAGCAGCGCCTTATTCACCAATGCCCTTCTTCATATGGTGTTTCAGCCAGGAGCTGAGTTCCTGGCACATTTCACGACCGATCGCTGAAGCTTGGCGATTGATCAGCCAAATACGTCGTTGACGCTGGCCACCCTTGGCACCACTTCTCGGACCCAATAGTGGTCTCTTAGACTATTAGTGCTGTACAAATAAAACTAATCTCTGAGACCTGAGTCCACGCTTGCAGCCCCACTGCAGTCCAAATAAGTCGGTGAGGTATCTGCATAACCTCTCATGTGCCTCCCGGAGGCATCGTAAGGACTGCGCACACATGGCCGTGCGTGCACATTACACTTCGTTGTCCAGCGGAGTTTCTGACGACTGAGGCCCAACACTCCACGTCCGACGTCAGTGGGTGATTGCGCCCTCATCATCCTTAGAGCTTCGCCTCCCCCACCATAGCCTTGTTCCTCATCGGCACGACCCCAACGCAGCCACGCCCGAGTCAGCGTCCCTGCCGCTCAAGTCTCCGGAGGGTGTGTCCGCCTTCCTCGACGCCTTCCTTCTCCCGTCCGACCACAACTACGCCGTCATGACCTGCCATGTGCCACCGCACCCTCAACTCGTGTCAACATCGGAAAGAGGGGAACGAGGATCTGGTAAGACCTTTGTTTTGTCTTTCCACTTACCCTACCGACGACGACAGCAATGACGACTACACGCCGACATCGTTTCAATGGCAGTAACGACACTGCCGCATGAGGCCAACAGATTCACCATCGCGCACCCGACCAAGGCGATAGCAACGACGAACGCGACAGCGACGACGACAATGTCGCCATTACATCGCGCTCAAGGATCCCTCAGGGCATTCCCAGTCAATCAGGTGTTCACCGTGCTCAAATGGTGCTACGCCGACCAAGACGAGAGCTGCGTCCATCTCTTGAGCGAGTCCCTCCTCGAAACATGAAGCCGCTCACGCCGAGCCTGCACACAGTCAACTGCTGGCCGCCCCCCTCCAACGACGGCACGTGGGAGGTCAGCTTCGGATACGAGCTCGAACACGATTACCTCGTCCTCTACGACATCATGATTAACCGACCGTGTCCGACGCCGTGTCCAACTGGTCGCTCGGCCCCTTGACGCACGCCCTCGACTGATCGATTCCGCTAATCTCAGCCGAGGAACGGTGTAAAACAGTGATCCTCTCTGTGCTTACACACAGGGGACCAATGGTAGGGGTCTTGGGCGCGATAGGCTCGACCCAAAGGGGGTCCGAGAGCGTTTGCTGATGTCTTGAGGCCTCGAGGATGGACCGACGCTTGGTCCGAAGGCGCGGGAAAGCGGAGTCCGAAAGTCCGAAGTGCGGACTCGGTTGAGGAGGTCGAGGAGAGACTGGGGGAAGGTAGAGGAGGTAGGTAGGTAGGTCTTCGGGCGTTTGGAAGGGTTTTCGGGCGGTCTGACAGGTGGTAGAAGTGCAGGTAGATGGTAGGAAAAGGCAGGTAAAAGGTAGATACATGTGTAAATACATGTGAAGTCCTTAAGTAGGCCCGAAACGTCGTCAGGCCTTGTAGCTAAGGTACTACGCGCTGTCAGAGATAGAGGAGATCTAAATAGGGTGGTCCGAAGTGAAAGAAAGCGGTCCAAGGACTGTAGGATGGGCCGACACATGGTCCGGACCGCGGGAAAAAACGTCGGTCATGCGGACTTTGGGCCGAGAACGTCAGTCCACTTGCAATAGGGCCGAAAGCGGTCCAGGCCATCAGTCTTTTGGCCCGAGACATTGTCAGGTGGTTGGGGTTGGACTAGCTGTCATCGGGGCAGGCCTGAAAAGTGGCAAATCACCTGGATATCACCCTAGAGCAGTACCGAGCTCTACACCGCTCTCCTGTCGCTCCTGCCCTGCTAATTCCAGCCCGAACGTTCGCCCAATGCCCCCACCCTCCCCTTTCGGGCACCACCGCTAGCCCGTCGCTCCCGCCATGTCAATTCGAGCGCAAATGCTTGCTTGAGGGCCTCGCCAGCACCGCTACTCGCCTGTCGTTCCTGCCGGACTAATTCGAGCCCGCCGGGCACTTGTCCGACGCCCTGATCGCCCCCTTTCTGGAGCAATACCGGTTTATTCGAGCGTCGTGTCCCACCGTCACCCGGCGTGCCCGAGCGCTTGTCCGCGCTGCCATCGTGCCAAACCGAACTCGAGGCACGTCATCCTTACTCCCTCTCACACCAAGACGGCGCCCACTGTCTCTTCTCGCATTTGCTCGCATCCCACCATCGCCTAACACCCCAGAGCGCTCGTTCATGCCCCTGCCTTCCATTCGTCCGTCGCTCGGACTGTGTCTACTCGAGCC
>JBBPMC010000792.1:0-16475 GCA_038090115.1 Strobilomyces echinocephalus
GTGCCTGGTGTGCACTTCAGCCACTTTGTGGCTGAACTTGTTGTTATGTATAGTTGTTGTGGTTCCTTAGTATAGAACCTCAGAGTCCAATGTCTTTCTTTTTAGTCTCTGACATCAGACTCCAGCTGCCCTTGTTCATCTGCTTAACACCTATATTTCTGAGTTGATAGGCAATGCCATGGAATGTTGCTCTGAATGTGGGAGGTGACATATCCACCAGCTGGATAGGGATCTAGTCCTAAGCATGAGAATCGCAGGTGATTAAGGAGTAAACAAAAGAAGCTCAAAAGAATCCAAAGGGTAATGAATGCTTTGGATTCAACCGTGATGTAAGTAATGGTGTCACATGTATAAGCAGTCATTCAAACTGTACTTACCATCAACAAGCAACACCAACAAGCTGCAAGCAGGTGAATTGGTCAGTGGTAGAAATGTCAACATGCACATAGCATACATTACAGTTAGATGATATTCAAGGTGTTGGCTTGTATTTCCAGCAATAACACCACCACTTTGAGCAAAGAGGTTCTGTCAGTCAAAACTGATTGCAACCTTAAGTGTGTACTCACAATCTTGCCCCTTAGAGATCAAAAGAAGGCCTATTAGTACAGGCAAGAAATTGAAAGGAGAGTGAGTGGACATACACACCCTTTCAATGATAGTGGCGATGGTTGCATTGTATGCAGTGAAATATTTTGATTTCTCCAGATAGGATACAGATCCTGAAAGGTATATGGTCCATTCTAGTCAACAATGCTGTACTTGAGTACATATGTGAGCTCTCACCTGTGACCTGTGGGACAAGAAGTTGAAATCTGCAATTACCATGAATGAGATGAACCCTCACACATAGCACTGAGAAACGTACCAGTCATGAGCAGGATGGCATATATACAAAGCTTTCAATGGTCTCTGAGCATGTACTTCAGTTCCCTGAAGAAATTTTGGGGCCCTTTCCTAAAGTCCATCTTCTTCATTTTTTCAATCATCTTTACACACAAGAACACCATAGATTCAGGAAGAAGCAAACATAAGATGACAAAGGTGAAAAGTAAAGAGGAGCCAGTCTAGAACATTGCACTCTATTTATATAGGTTGTATGAAACGAGTGTAAGGTTGACAATGGCAGCTAGCAGATAACTAGCAGCATGCCCTGTTCAACAATGTCACTTATGAGACCATGAAGCTCATCTTAGGACCTGTCAGAGAGTGTGAAAGCAAAAAGCTTGGTTGGGATGCTTAGCCACCAGTGGATCAACTCAGGATGACTCTGAAGTCCACTGCAACCAAGAATGATATTATAATAGATAGCGAGGTATACAGATCTGAAGTCCACTGTGAGCAACCAAGGAGGAGACACAGTGGACTTCCAGGCTATAAGTGCGCTTCAAGTAAATAAACACAAACACAACAAGGTTCAGGATTTGACTTCCAGTTTGACCCACATTTTTAGTAATCTAAGAAAGAGGCGAAATCACAGAATTCAATAGAGTGACCCTCATCATGTTCAGAAGAAGCATGAATCTTTCAATCCATGCTAGAGGCAGGAACCCATTGAACACCAATGTGGCCACATAGATAAAGAGTCATCCAATGGGGCCAATGACACAACTGAGGAAGGTGGAGGATGTGGCCACAGGCCTCATGGGTCTGCTTTTGAACTTGGTGAAGGCAGCAGCTTTTCTCAATGAAGCAACCATAGAGCAGGTGTACACCATGCTCAGAACAACAAGGGCTTTGATGTCTTAGGTTTAGGAGATTGAGGCCAATATGTATTAAATAATGATGTGTGCACATTAAGTTATATTTGACTAGGTGCAGTCGCATCAAGGCTGACTCAGAATCTGAACATGTGAGGTGACGACATAAGCAAGCTCTCTAAGTTGCTCTTTTTTGGCAGACCCTCAACTTCTCTGGTAAATAAACCACTCTACAAGTCAAGTACATTCACCATTTATATCTACTAACTAAAGGGGTCAAGTCAAGACATCAAGACATAGAGCATACAGAATGGTGAGTTTCAACAGTTTAGGTATAAACATACAGGTCGGCAGTATGATCACTTCAGTAAATCAAAGCTGCATGCACATCAAAGGCTTGAGTAAGACACTTGAATGTTTAAAGGACCATAAGAATTTAACAGGAGGGATACATCAGCAAAACTGTAAAAAGTCTGAATATACTGGACTGACTGGATTCACTGAATTGACTGGATGACTAGGTGACTGGACTGACTAAACTGACTGGATTCATTGGACCACTGGGTGACTGGGTAACTGAACTGACTGGACTGACTGATTAAGTAGACCACTGGATTACTGGATCACTGGCCTAATAACCTACTGAATTACTAAGCCATTGGTTGACTGATTTCATTGTATGCCTTGTTGAATTGTTGACTGGACTGTTTATTCTACCGAAACTACTATACCACTTCTCCTCTATATAATTAAGTCACTGATGTTCCTGGATGAAATGTACTGCTTTATTGCTATATTTCTGAATCAACTTGATTGTCTGATTGACTTGGTTGATGGTAGATTGAATTACTTATTCAACTGACTCCAGTCAGTCCAGTATGTTCAGAACTTTTGTAGTTTTGCTGATGCCATAGATGGCCATTGTTGTAGGATTCTCGAATCCCCACCCTTCTTCCATTCAGATGACCATCTCATATGCCACATTCCTAGCCCATAGAACAGTGTTGTTGGCATCATGGTACCCACCCCTTGATCTTCATGCACTATCTATATAAATAGGATGTCCTTCACTGTATTTCTCTAGCTAGTTCTCGCTGTCTATCCGTGTAGTAATCTAATCTCACTTCCACACTTGATGCTTCTCATGTGAGACCCTTGTCTAGTTGTCACTACAAGGACTGTATATCAAGTCTAGCCATCACTACTTGAGCTTTCTCTTTAAGGCTTCACTTCACTCTTAATGAAGTACTCAGACTAGGTTATTACACTATCAAGCATAACAGTTTGTTTTGTCCACTCCACATAGTAGCGTATATGTAGCTTGGTGGTAGGTCTAGATTGCATGATACCTTGGCCAACTTATTCTTGTACTCTTAACAGATGTTTTATCTGTATCCAAGAGTTATTTCATTTTTATCTCATTATATATAGGTTTGAGCAACAGCAGGGTTGAAGACCCTTTCAACACTTCCCTATCCATAACCCCCCCCTTCTAATCTATATGCAAGATTTCTTTTTCCTATCATACATCACCAATAGATATATTTGCTGTATTTCATGCCATCCAGTATATTAACATCATCCATTGTCTTAGGCTTGAAACTATAATCTCAATCTATACTAATGTTTTGTAAATATTGTCTAGCACTGTGTGCACTGATAGTCTTATTGACCTAGCTACATTCAACTTCTTGAATGTTAAGTCTATCACTTGTGATCATGAAGGTCTCACCATGTACTGTTGAGGGTTCTACTAAATAGGTATAGGGTGTCCGTTGTCAAGGGGAAAAGGATCAAAGGAAACGGAAAGGAACAGGTTAGGAATGATGGGATCTGCAATGTCTGTTGGAGATGGCTGTATGCGGAAATGGAATGATGGGACCTGTGGTGTCTGTTGGAGATGGCTATGCACAGTGATGGTGGTTGGAAGGATTAGGGAGTGGACGGGAACAGCTTTGAGAGGTGTTGGTTTTCTTGGATCTGTTGCTCCAGGTCCATTACACTGTCAGAAGGAAAAGAATGGTGGGGTTCCTTGGTCCCTTTGGTTTTGGCCTTCTTGTAGTCGGCCGTGGGCATGTTTGTAACACTCATGAATGTGGAGTTGAATTATGACACTCATGACAAGGAGCTTCTGGCAGTATTCAAGTCATTTAAGGCTTGGTGGCACTACCTTGAAGGCACTGTGCACCCCATTGACATTGTCATAGACCACAAGAACCTGGAGTACTTCTCAAAAATCCTTACCTGGCACCAGGTCTACTGGTCAGAGTTTCTCTGCCAGTTCAATCTTGCAGTCCAATACTACCCTGGTAAGCTTGGTGCCTAACCTGATGCCCTGATTAGACACTGGAATGTCTACTCCAAAGGGGATAATGACTATGCTTGTGTTAATCTGGACAATTATAGATTCATCTTTACCCAAGAATAGCTCACATCGTTATAAAACAACAATCCTGGGTGAAGTGACACCCAGGAAATAGGTTGCAAAGGGGTCTAGGTGTGATCTGTTCGGCCCAAAAGAGGTCTGAGATTGTTTACTGAAGTCCTGAGGTCGAGAAAGTGAACTGAAGGCACAGGAAAACAGGGTTCAAAGATTCATTGGTCTATGGAAATCCAAAAATGTGGTTGAAAAGTTGAGGAAGAAGGAAGAAGGTCATTGGAGTCAAGGAAGAGGTCATTCAAGTGGTCAAGAGATGGTAGATGATACATGGTAGGAAGTCAGTTACATGGGAATGTGCTAAGGGTCCTTAAAAGGGGCCACCATGTCTAATTGAGTCTGAACACTCGTTCAATGCCTTCACCATCCTATTTCAGGTGCCACCGCTCGCCTGTTGCCCTTGTTGCTCCTATGACAACATGACCACAACAACACAACACAATGATGACATACCACATCATGGGGATGATGAGGCCAACAATGTGATAAGCCAACAACACGAGGCGAGGACAAGGACGTCATTTCACACAACATGACGACGATGCACATCAGTGTCGCCCCCTTCTTTCTGTTCTCACGGGTATCTGGACTCATGCTGTGGGTATGGGTACAGTGTAGAGCTCAGGATGGCTCTAGAGGTGATATCCACATAATTGGCCACTCTCCAGGCCTTCCGTGATGACACCTAGTCCAACCCCAACCACCTGACGACATCTCAGGTCAAAAGACTGACAACCCGGACTGCTTTCAGCCCTATTGCAAGTGGACCGATGTTTTCAGCCCAAAATCTGCATGACCGACACTTTTTCCTGCGGTCCAGACCATACATTGGCCCATCATACAGTCCTTGAACTGCTTCCTTTCACTTCGGATCACCCTATTTAGGTCTCCTCTATCTCTGACAGCGTGTAGCTACAAGGCCCCACACTGTTTCAGGCTTATTTCAGGACATTTTGCATATTTACACATGTATCTTCTAGTACCTCCCTGTTCCTACCATCTACCTGTGCTTCTACCACCTGTCAGACTGCCCAAAAACCCTTCCCAACGACTGAAACCTTCCTACCTACCTCCTCTACCTTTCCCCAGCCTCTCCTCGATCTTCTCGACTGAGTCCACACTTCGGACTTTCAGACTCCGCTTTCCTGCACATTCAGATCAAGCATCGGTCCATCCTCGAGGCCTCAAGACATCAGCATTCGCTCTCGGACCCCCTTTGGGTCAAGCCTATCGCACCCAAGACTCCTACCATTGGTCCCCTGTGTGTTAGCACAGAAGGGATCGCTGTTTTACACCGCACCCATATCTGGCAGGTACCCATGCAATTGCCTAGCTAAGCTTCAATGCAACTTCAGCCCCAAAACTGCTGCTGGCTCATTTCAAAGTCACTTGGAAGTGAACCACATGCTCAAATATCTAGAGATAGTCGAAAAGAATCACTGGCTCATACAGTCGCCACAACTCAAGGCTGCATTTTCTTCTGGTTATTCATTCAACAGTTTGAGAGCTGCTCTGGCTTGACCTAGTACAACTCTCAAAAACCTCCCATCACTGCCACTGCTGAAGTCAGGCGATAGTATGCCCATGGGTATCAGTCCATGTCCCAAAGCAAACTTTAGTATTGATTTGCCTGAATTTTCAATCTCAACTCTGCTTGAATACCTCATCAACTTCATTGCTGCATATAATGAAGTGTGTTTGTTATTTATTCTCATAATGATACTGATTATAGTATGCCTATTTTCCAGGCAATCAACATTGTTGAATGCCCTGAATTTCATTGGCTCCTTCTCCTTTTGTGCAGTGATCTTTAAGACTCAGATATTCCATACTGTTCGAAGATGCACAATGTTACGAGTACACCTATGATGAACTACAAGAAGGCTAAGGTTAAAGAGACCAAGGGACCTGTTACAATTCGCCCCAGTCTTTTCTTTTCTCTCTTCGATATCTCACGCTATACACTGTATTAGGCAACCGCAGTATGCCAAGTATGTCTGTTCTTTCTCCGTTTCACTCTCCGCTTGTAACCGCTGGAACGTTCTACAACATTCCATGCTTATCTCTTATCTTGGACCTCCACAGTCTGCAGCACTTGCTGTATGATTCAATACCTATTATTTCCTTTCACGGCTTGGTCCGTGCACTTTCCTTTACCATATATAAACCTTGCCTCAATGGCACATGTACTTTAGCTTCGACCTACCTAGAGTTACACCAATACTAGTGTCGCTTTAGCTTCCTTTGCCTCGACTTGGCCTATTGAGGCCTCCTCAACCCTTCGCTCTCGTTGCCCAGGAAATCCCTAGAACAACTCTCAGTGTTTTCACCGTTCAGGAAGTCCCTGGAATGACACTCCTCCGTTCTCATCACCATAAGGACTCCCCTTACGGTTCCCTCGTCCCTCGTTACCCAAGAAACCCTTAGGCATAAGTCCTCGTTCCTCAACTATCTAGGTTTGCGGTCATCCCTACCCGGGCCAACTGTAACAGGACCCCACCACTCTTTTTCCTCCCTTGATGACTCCATGAACCACTGAAGGGATACACATGACCAATACCACTGCCACATAGCTATCTGTCTCCAACAGACAATATAGTTACCACTATTATTCCTTGATCATCACCTTTCCTATGTATGGCCTTCCATCTCCAATAGACACCATGGTTACCATCACTCCTGATCTAATCTGCTTCCATCTCCATTTCCATTTCCTTTTGATTCTTTGATCCTTCTCACCTTGACAATGGACACCCACTCACATACTTAGTAGAACCCTCTATCCTGACAGTTCCCACTCCTTATTCTCCTTTCACTATAGTAGGATGTCCTCCACTGTATCTCCCCAGCTAGTTCCACCTCTATACTGCATAGTAATCTAGTCTTCCTTCCACAATTGATGCCTCAGTGTGAGACTGTTGTCTAGTCATCACTACAAGGACTTCCTATTTAAGTCTAGCTGTCGCTACTTGAGCTTTCTCTATGAGACTTCACTTCACTCTTGACGAGGTGCTCTGATTAGGTTATTATGCTATCAAATGTAACATGTGAACTCCTTATTGAGGCTTGGAATGAGAGCTTTGATGCCATCAAGGTAGAACTAAAGGTGTATGCCTTAGTTGATTCTGGCTGAGCCATTTGACCATTTTGTGTAAGAAATTTGTAGGGAAATTTCCATTCATGACAGACATGTGGTCGTCAGACAATCTTGACTCCTACCTTGCCTTGATGGCACACTGGATTGCATATAACATGAACACTAGCACTCTCTCCTTGAAAACTGCATTGATCGCCTTTCACTATGTTCCTCAAGAGCATACAGGACACAAGCTCAGAAAAGTTATTCTGAATATCCTAGATAATACAAGAATTGTGGTTGAAAAGGTAAGCATTCTGTGTAAGGCCTAAGATGAGGCATGCTACTAAAGGTCATCATCTAGTTGGGTCATTTCATAATGGACAATGCATTCAATAAAGATACTACACTGCATACCCTCTCCACACTCCTGAGCAACAAACGAGAGTTTTTGTACAATGCTCAGGAGCATCACATTCAGTGTTTCTCCCACATCATTAATCTCTGTGTCCAGCGCACCTTGAGCAAGTATACTGAAGCTGATTTTACTGGTGTTCCATGCACGTGGAAGAATGGACACAGAATTCTGATTGATAAGGCTGAATATATCGATGCAGTGTGAAGTGATATGATATACATCGCAAGAGATTTGATTAATGCAATTTGTGGCTCTGGTTGATGGCATTTGGCCTTTCAACAGATGATCAAAAATGGTAATAAGACAGAAGTGTTCACTGATTTCAATCGTTCCCCCTTTTCTGTCTCCGTCATTCAGTTACTTCTTGATGTCAGAATGTAGTGGGACTTGACCTACAAAATGATCAACCATCTCTGTGGATTGTACCAGGTACGTAGTGCACATGATCATTTGAATACTACTTAAATGCCTGATACCAGGCCATTGATCTTCACTTGGCTGGTGCTCAACAAGCTCAGCTGACCAAGCACCAAATACCTCTTCTCAGATGGGAAGTTTTGCAAGATATGGAGGTTATCCTCGAAGTATGTATCATGAACTCATATGCAAAAACAAAACCTACATGTATGTGATGTGTGCGTATCTTCTACTTTAGTTGCCAGTTTGGCAATGGCTTACTTTTCCTGGTTCTTCCATACAAGTTGTAGACCCATGTATACACTTCTCATGGATACAGAGACACTGGCAAAGTGAAGTCACAGCTGTCAAATCTGTCATCTTGAACATGATAAGCTGTGGCGTACTCATTATGTGATACAACCCTTAAGTCAATCCAAGTCAAGGATAGTCTTCTCCAGGTTACCAGCTTGGCAACTAACCAAACCCCAGGGAGTCAAGGGAGATGGAGCATAGGGAAAGGGAATATAGGGGGTGTTGAAATCAAGGCTTGATCTGGCTTATGGAGGCACAGACTTAAAAGGTGAACTTGACTGGGGTTACCAGCCATGCCCACCCCCTGTATATATACTACTAAGGTCCCTTTGTACATGCTTGGGCCTAATCTACAGATATATACCATAAATAGGAGGTGAGGTCATACTCTATGCCCTGCACAGGAATATACATGCATAGGAGGCATGGGGGAAGCATAAGCATAGCCTGGCATGCATGGAAAGCATTGTAGAAGCATGACATGCATAGAACGCATGGAAGAAACATAGTATGCTTCCAGAGCATGATAGATTAGAGATCTAGGATATAAGCATATATTAAGTATGGCCTGGAAAGGTCTAGCCTTTGGAATGAGGCTGCCAGAAGGCACTTGCATGTCCCAAGCATGTTTTGACATCATGCCTCAAGGCAGGATAAGATGAATCAACATCTGAATAAGATAGGATAGCTGTCTTGCAGTTGATAAGACTGATCTTGCAGCTGATAAGGATAGATAAGGGTGATAAGGCATCTAGCCTTTAGATAAGCGCAGATAAGCCACTCCAGTGACCTGATAAGACTTGATAAGAGTGATCTACACTTTGATAAGCTTAGATAAGCTTAGATAAGCTTCTGATAGGCTTGGATAGACTTTGATAAGCTTGATGTTATGATCCAATCATAACATTATGTATTTGACCTAATCTAACATTATCACAAATGCACAAATACAGGACTACCACAGGCCACAATGAACTTGCCACTGATGATATGCTACCCTTTGCCCAACCACGTCCTTTCATCACATTGGCAACTTTGTATCGTCTTTCCGAAATGCAGATATTATACACCCAGGATTCAGGATCACTGTCAGTTGAGGAGGAGTTTTCTTTGTACATGGCCACCATCTCACCTCCAAAAATAGATCTGCTTTCATATTGGAGGGTGAGTAATAAGGTTGCGCAATGTGACAGTGAATCTGATATGTGAATGAGTAGTCGGAAAATGCTAGGTTCCCAACCATATTTCACATGGCCATGGATTACCTTCTGATCCAGCCATCCACTGTTCCATATGAGTGTGTTTTAGGCTTGTTGAGTGCTGAGACTGATACAAAGAAGCGCAATGTTACAAACATGCCCAGAGCCAACTATAAGAAGGCTAAAACCGAAGGGACTGAGAGACCCCACCACTCTGTTTCTTCCACAGACAATGCAATGGACTTGGAGCAACAGATCCAAGGGGACCAACACCTCTCAAGGCTATTCCAGTCCACTTCCTGATCCTACCAAACATCACCTCCACGAATAGCCATCTTCAACAGATATCGCTGTAAAACAACAAGTCTGTCTGGAGTGACTTGTTCAGTCACTAGACAGGTCCTGATAGTCAGTAGGGGTTGTGGGGATCCCATCACTCTGTCTCTGTCTCTGCATACAGCCATCTCCAACTGATAATATGGATCCCATCATTCCTGATCTGTTTTTTTTTCCATTGCCTTTGATTCTTTTCCCTTTGACAACAGATGCCCTATATGTACCTGCTTAATAGAACGCTCCACCCTGATGGTTCCCACTCCTTGATTTCCTTTCACTATATAAGTAGGACATTGTAGTGCTCAGGATCGCTCTAGAGTGATATCCATGTGATTTGCCACTTTCCAGGCCTTCCCCAATGACAACTAGTCCAACCCCAACCACCTGATGATGTCTTGGGCCAAAAGACTGACAGCCCGGACCACTTTCAGCCCTATTGCAAGTGGATCAACGTTTTCGGCCTAAAGTCCACACAACTGATACTTTTTCCCATGGTCCAGACCATGCGTTGACCCATCCTACAGCCCTCGGACCGCATCCTTTCATTTCGAACTACCCTATTTAGGTCTTTCCTATCTCTGCCAGTGTGTAGCTACAAGGTCCAACACTGTTTCGGACCTACTTAAGGACTCCACATGTATTTACACATGTATCTTCCTTTACCTGCCTTTTCCTACCATCTACCTGCGCTTCTACCACCTGTCAGACTGCCCGAAAACTCTTCCAAATTCCTGAAAACCTACCTACCTATCTCCTCTACCTTCCTCCAGTCTCTCCTCGACCTCTCCCATTGAGTCCACACATTGGACTTTCGGACTCCACTTTCCCGTGCCTTCAGACCAAGCGTCAGTCCATCCTTGAGGCCTCAAGACATCAACATTTGCTCTCGAACCCCTTTAGGTCAAGCCTATCGCACCCAAGACTCCTACCATTGGTCCCCTATGTGTTAGCACAGAAGGGATCGCTGTTTCACAATGTCTTCCTCTGTATTTCCACAGCTAGTTCTCGCTGTGTATCAGTGTAGTAATCTAGTCATTTCTTTTACACTTGACACCTCAGTGTAAGATCCTTGTCAGCTGTCGCTACAAGGACTTATCTTCTGTGAGACTTTGCTTCACTAGATGAAGTGCTTTGACTAGGTTCTATACTATAAAGCATAACACGCAATTGCATTAGCTCTCATCTAATGGAATGCCTGCAAATGTTGTAATTCACATGAAAGTAGGACCATGTCAACTTTATGAAAGGATGAATGACCTCCCAGAAGGACATGGCACATGTCAAACCCAATAGTGAGTCATTGATGCAGATAACATCTGGTAATTGCCTTAATGCCATTATTCATATGATTGCAGAGCAAGAGGGAGATATAGTTCTGGATTATATTGATCTTGTCTAAATTGGCGGCTGTTACGATTTCTTTCCCCATCTTGTCTTTTCCCTTACTCGTATCTCTTACTTTATATTGCCGGCTTAACTCAGCCATTTTACCTAAGCTTTCACAGAAGTTCCCAGAATGTTCCAACACATTCCACAACCTTCCATTGTATTACTATAGTTGGGTGTATAGCCCTTATCTCTTATCGTGGATGACTCACCCTTCTTATTTCATAACTCATCTGCTCATCTTCTTATCTCTGACCTGCCCTGAACCAACCTTGGTTCATATATAAATCCACGTACATTGCCCATGTATTTCCCTTAAGCTTGACCTCCTTGAGTACTCTCAAGAATATATCACAAGCTCCTCTTCCTTGTCTACCCTTGCCTTCTACAAGTCCTTGCCCTACTTTGAGTGGGTACTACCTTGAACCCTTCATCCACCTTAGAACCACTAAGGGGAAACCCTTGACGTTCCATTTGAGAAGTCCTCTCAGGAACCTTCTCGTCCCTGCCTTTACCTTGCCTCTTAAGGCTATGCTCATCCCCACTAAGAGCCAAGCATAATAGCGGCATTTAACTTGTCCCACTGTATCATCTTCGATTAGAGCTAAACATTTTGTACTTCGTGTGATTGATTGAGTTCCATCATGTGTCAGCCACCCTCAGTTTTCAGTGCTCAGTAACATAACCATCGACAGTGATGGCTCGCAGAGTCATTGGACAAGCCAGGCAAACACTCTCGATGACCTATGTGCCAGTCGTGAATGGATTTCATGGACCCAGATGACTAGCATTGCATGGTATGTATGTGTACTTTACATCTTTTCATTGTTTTTTTCAGTGGTGATCACTCATGAATTTCTAGGCATGCATATAGCCTCTCCCATCATCTTCAATGTCATGATCACATAATGTATTATCCATATCTGCAACCAGTGCAATTCTCTCCTCACCCCATCCTTGCCTTGTGAAGACAACACAATGGTAGCAGTACACCCTCCCCCTTGCCCTCTGGCCTTGCCCTCCCTCACCTCATGATGACAATAGGTCGATGACACAGTCAAGGCCCCAGCCTTCACCTCTACCCTCATCCTCGTCTTGCAATAACAATGCAATAATGCGACAACAGCAGCAACAATTGTGGGCCCTGCCTTCTCCCTCGTTTTTGGACAATGGGCTCTCGCCACCACATTCTCCCACTCCCACTCTCATTCTCATTCTTATCCTCACCCTCGTCCTCACCCTCATCTCGCAATAACAGCGCAACTGCTCTTGCACCTGCCTTGCCCTCATCTCATAATGACAATGTGATGACAGTGTCACACTCTCACCCCTGCATTTGCTCCACTTTCACTCCTGCCCTCACTCTCACCCTTGTTTTACAACAATGATGTCGTGCCAAATTGGTGTCCTGCTGTCATCTAGCACTCCCTCACACTCATTCACGCCTGCAGGCTCCCCACATTCACACTGCCAGTTGTGCATGAGGCTCGCCACCCATGCTGGTACCCATACCTGTACCCCTACTTCTCATCACTTCTTCATGTACCCAGCAAAATGTATAATTACATTAATGTATGTAATTTAAATGGCTAACAGGCCTAAGTTGGTAAGCCATGGCTGGCCAAGCTGGGCCAAGCTGCCATCATGCGACGGGCTCAGCTAACTGCACCCCAGCTACAGGCTTGAGTTAACTTCAAGCCAGAGCCACAGCAGCACTAATCATACATTATTTACCACAATGCCAAGCTTCACATGAGACTGATACTTTCTTGTGTACAGAATATTTATCCCAAATCTGTGATTCGGGTGGGCATACTCCATATGACGAGGAATTCTTGATCTCTGTTAGTGTAATGTAATGAGTATCTTTACTGTAATCTGCAGAATACCACCTGTATTTGCATGACCTACAGTCAAGGGAGTGCACTACACATCTTTACCTGATGGGAAGTTACCTCATATACTCTCGAACATGCCTGATAATATGGTTTTTTTTTTTTTTTTTTTAAAACTCCATTTCTGTCCATTTGGGGTGTGCTACCCTATGTAGGACATACTAGTCAAAGTAGATAATATGAAGAGGGGGAGCTAGTGCTAATTGAGGAAATCAAGAGCCCCTTAGACCAGCCGCGGTTTTAGAGCCCCCCATTCAGTACCAACTCTTGGGTGATACAGGGCATGGTCAGAAACAAATGGCTAACGTGTGCTAAGGATTATCATGACAATACACAAGCTGGCAAGCAGGGGCACCGCAAAGGAAATAATGGAGGGGGTAGAGGCAACGCTGTGGAGAGAGGGAGAGTGAGGACTTCCAGAATTTTCCATGATACGGTGATACTGAGTACCAGCCCCAGTTGAGCATGTGCAGAGCGGGGACAGAACAAGGAATCCTAAGAACTGCCCATAAATACCAGACGGGGGTGAGAGGGGGGAGGGAAGAGGCCAGCATATAGCCGGCACTGTATATGAGTGGATCATGGTGCAGTGGTGTCAGGAGAGACTGCAATGGCAATGGTGATGAGACCGCCCTCACAATGGGAGGCGACATTGAGATCCCCATTACTGTCGATGCCTACGTATTGTGGAGGTTGGTCTGGGAAGTTCACCATGACTACTTGTGGAACGTCATCTGGCATGTATTGGGACATGAGGGGGGTAGACTCAGAGGAGATGGTGTTCAATAGGAAGGCTGGACAGTGGGGGCTGTCGAGGACATGTTGCAACCAGGGCAGGTCCTTAGGGGCAGTGGCACTAAGTACTGTGGAGTGGGTGGATGCTGAGGAAGGTGACAGAGGGTGGGCTGGAATCACTGTGGGTGCAGTGACTGGGGAGGGAGGAAAGGATGATGCACCTTGATTAAGGAGCTGTTCAAGCTGCTTCCTTATTCGGTTGATCTCCTTGCGGAGGGCCACCAACTCAGCCCGGGAGGCAAAGGCCTTGTCAGGGGAGGAGGGGGAGGGGGCAGGGGGGGGGGGGGGTCGAGGAGAAGGAAGGTGCGATTTGGAGGGCAAGGCCCTGAAGTTAAGAAGCTGCACACGAAAGTGGAGGAGCATATTGTTCTGATAGAGTCGCACTATCTCCGGAAAGACCCTTCCTGAGTCGCTATCAAGCGCCGAAGCAGCTAGGTGGGACTTGAAGGAGTGGAAGAGAGAAACCACCCAACGAAAGGCTTTGCTGCTTCCAGGTGGAGCAACTATAGGGATGGTTGGGACATTGAATGTCCTGCCATGGTTAGGGCTGCTTTTAGTGGTCCAGGTCCACTGAAAGGGGGAGGAGGCAAAGAGGTGGAGGACCGTGGGGGGAACAGAGGGTGGGGAGTATCTGACACTAAAGGTGCCCTTGAGGAAGGTGTGGAACCTTCTCCCCACGTCAGAGAGACGCAGGGGGCAGGGGACGAGGGGATCACAGCGGTGACGAACCCTCGTGGGGGATTTTCCCACGGGGGGTGGTGGTGGTTGCTGAACAAGGGGCATCCCTGATAATATGTTGCCCCTCTTCAAACGGTCAAGTTGCTTGTTGCCAAAAATAAATTTCTGTATATCCTATTTAGGGTGACAAGCATAAAAAACACATTGCACAATCTGTCATGTGACCAAGGGTTTTGCTGATTGGCTGGTCCAAGTTGTAGTAGTTGTTCACACTGTCACTCATTTTCATCATTTACTTCTGTAGTAATTTTGTTCCTTTGATTCTGTTTCGTGATTATCATACCAAAATACTTGATAGTAGAAACAAGCAAATTCAGGTCAACGTACACTCACCAAATGACCAACACTTGTTTACTCGGGTAAGCAAAATTCCAGCCTGTGCAGCTCTTCTTTCAAGAACTCACCTTTGGTACCACAGTGCCATGGCTGTCAAGTCTTACAAGCAACAGTCTATCAACAATCCAGGTCCATCTAAGTGAGCTTTTTGGAGCTTTAAGTAATTAAGACCTCACCAGCTAACACATTCAAACGACCTGCAGAAAGAGCCATCAAGCGATAATGTTACTTGCCTGCTTTGCCGATCTGGACCTATCACAGTGACTGACAGCACTTCACTCACCTAATAACCAATGAAGTAAACCAAGTTGCATTGCATCTGTCCACTTTTAAAGGCTGTTTTCTGCTGGTGAATCTTCTCTCATCCTTGGTATACATACCATGGCTGTCAGGTCTCACAAACAACAGGCCTCTGATGGGTTCAATGCTCTACCATCAAAGAAGCAAAGGACTATAAGTCCCATTTGACATAGTGAAAGAGCTCACAAAGGCATCAATAGCACACTGGATCAGATTAGAAGAATCAGTGATGCCATCACTCAGACTTAACAAAGGCAGAGGGTCGACCAGTTTGTTACTGTAGGTGAAGCTCGTAGCCCGATGGCACCCGATACTCCTAACCAAAGGACAAAGAAGGTAAGTGAGTGTTCAAGTCTCCAAACCATCATCTCAATACAATCTTCAGCAGGCCATTCACCTACCCAGAAGAATCATAACAAAGGATTGGATCTCAAGTATGTGCGTGATGTCTTGCCCAGTCACCCAGACTAATTTTCTTTCTAATCAACTTACAGCCAACTTCTCCACTGCATCCAAACACCCTCACCAATGGCTTGCAGATTCTCGCAGAAGTGTGGACATTGAATGCTGTGAAGAATTCTCAGCATCAACATAAGGACCCATTTGAATTTGAAGAAGAGTGTTTTCCTGGCGATACTGACAACAGTGACTCGGATATGGTCATCCTGGATTCGAATCAGTTGTTGGAACAGAAAGACCACTATGGAAAGGGAGATCCTGAGAATAGAGCTAACATAGATACTGAGGACAGTGTTAGGTCAGATGGTGCATGGGACACCAAAGAAGTATATACAATATTTCTATTCATTATGTCTAATGCTTGTGTGCAGAGTACATTTGAATCTGATTGAGAGAGCTTGCATGATATCGAAGAACTAATTGAGGTAAGCAGACCATATAGATTAATCGTCATGCACTATATATAAAATAGGGTATCTATTATGATTGGATCATAACATCAAGTATATCAAAGCCTATTCAAGTCTATCAGAAGCTTATCTGAGCTTATCTGAGCTTATCTGAGCTTATCAGAGTGTAAATCACTCTTATCAAGTTTTATCAAGCCACTGGAGTGGCTTATCTGCGCTTATCTAAAGGCTAGATGCCTTATCACCCTTATCTATGGGGTTGATCTTCTTATCAATCCT
>JBBPMC010000793.1:0-16465 GCA_038090115.1 Strobilomyces echinocephalus
GGCGAGAAAACATGATGAAATGGAAGAGAAGGGAAGCATGCACAGGCCTTTTTTTTTTTTTTTTTGATTCCATTTCTGTCCCTTGCGGGGTAGGACAACCCTATGTAGGACATTGCTACTGTAACTAGCTACGTGAAAGGGAGATTTTCTGGCGCGATGCTAATGTAAAACGTGGCCCCCAGCACCCGAGGGTGCTGATGGACGGAAGGAGAGATATGGGGGTGGAGACGAAGTAGGGCATTCTAGAGGGGGTAAGTCGCATAAGGAGATAGGGGAGAGAACGGAGGAGATAGAAACTAGGTGCTACTTGGCAGAACACACAACCCAGTGGGCCAGCCGGACTCCTTTAGTCAGGGGGACTTAGGTGGGAGGTTTGCCTCGACGAGGTACACCAGAGCGACCACGGCGTAGGGGTTGATTAGGTACAGGGACAGCTGACGCTGCGCCGCGTGCGATGTGAAGGGGGTAGCCAGAGGTGACATGGTGTGGGAAGGATGAGTAGAAAGCCCCATAGTGGGGTTGGTAGAGGGGGGGGGAACGGTAGGTCCCGCAGCGGATTTGAGGTGGGCTATCTCTTCCAGAGCGGCTGTTAATCGTGTCACCACCTCAGCATACATGCGGGCAAGTGGCGAGTCCGAAACAGGTTGCACAGTCTGGATGGGAGGGTGAGTGGGGGGGGATGAGCAGGTGGGTTGGCGCAAGATGGCGTCTTCCAGGGATGGGGTCTGGGTGCCTGCGTGGCAGTGCTGAGTGAGGTGAGGGGTGGGGGCAACATCTGGGCGAGATGAGAGTGGAGGTTTGGGAGGCGAGGCTGCCCGCAGTTGGGTGCGCAGATGCAGCACCATGTTGCTTTGGTACAGCTGGACCAGGGGGGTAGGTACTCGTCCATTGCAGAGAGCTCCCTCGTGCAGATGGAGCTTAAAGGAGTGGAATATGGACACAAGCCAGGAGACGGCCCTTGGGGAACCTGGGGGGCAGTGAAGGGGTACAGTGGGCACCTTGAAGGTTTTTCCTGTATTGGGGCCACCTCGAGTGGTCCAAGTCCAGGTGAGTGGGTTGGCAAGGAGAAAGCAGCGGACATAAGTTGGGAGTGGTGGAGGGTGGAATCGGACACGTAGGGTGCCTGTGGGTAGAGTGTGGAAGCGCTTTCCGATGTCGGAGAGGTGAATGATGCACGGCGATGAAGGATCGCAGTGGTGTTTAGGGAGGAGGGGGTCAGAGTTGTTGGGCGCTAAAGCGGACATGGTGGGAGTAGGAGATCAAGGAGCTTTGCATAGGCCTTTGGCTGTGTCAAGGGTGCGACATGCGCGAGGTGAAACGAAGGGTGAAACGAGTGACGATGGTGCAGAGATCAGAGGGCGAGGCTATGGCCGTTGATCCTGTGATAAGATAAAGGATGAGATGCAATAAGATTAGATAAGAAGAGAAAGAAAGATAAGTCCGTAAGTCCTTGGGATGTCATCCGATAAGGACCGGATGAGGAGCGAAGCGTAACAGATCCGGTCAGTTATAGCTTTTCTTGAATGTCTGATAGGTCACTGCATCTGCAGAGTACAACTATTACATTGTGTTTCTGGAGACTTTTGTGAACCCATGCGAAGGCCTCTGATTGGACTAGAACGCAGCTGTACGGCACTCTCCCTGAACCTCCTTCTAAATAGGGACCATTTCACGCCTTTCTGCTTGGCTAAGTTTGTAGATGTGGCTTCACTAGCAGTTACCTAGGGCTCTCAGTGCTTATATTGACTTAATCTACTTGCAGTATTCCAATGATTTGTAAGTCCCCCAAGTTGTTAGCCGACCGGCTGCTAATCCCCTGTGAACACATCATTCCCCAGCACCAATAGTAAGTCATGGATCTGATCGGCTACTGATCTGTCTGATAATTTTACTCACCTAGACTTTTGGCTACCGCAGTGCTTCATTCCACATCTGGTCAGCTGGAGTGACTTTGAAACGTTCGATAATTTTGAACGCTTGGCCACCATACCTGATGACAGCCCATTCCAATATAAAAAGTCTTCCATCTGTCGACTGAACCTAGGTGCGTCCTGTTATACTGCTCCAAGTGTCCATTGTTTTTGTCGTCAAATGGTGAGTCTTGGTGACCATTCTTCTGTCCCAGAGGCCTCCGTAGATCAGAAGCATGTAGCATCCAATGCATTGGAGTTAGGACCAAGAAAAAAGCCATTCATAATGCTTGTCAGTGTGCTGGATGGAAAGAAACTGATCATCATGTTAGAACCACTCAGGACCCCTTGGTCCATCATGGACGACACTTCAGTCACGCCGTCCACACATTCTGCAATTTGCAAACACTTCTCATAAATGGACTTATAACCATGGGTAGTGACACTACTGACCTTGAGTCCTCGACTGCAATGTAGGTGCCCGCTCGATCAATGATTTCGTACCTTAGCCCTCAAATAGTGAACGAAAGGAGTACATGGTATTCCGTGAGCTACTGCGGATGGTACCTGGGTTAGAAGCCCAACTTATAGAGGCATCCAAGGAAGGAGTAATGGCTATCGCAGACTTGGTAACTATGGTCCCTATATACCTCCTTCGTCTGTGTTTACTCACCTGTCTCTTTGAATAGGTTCAGAAAGGTGTAAACGGCGCAAGGGTGGATGATACAAAGGGTATGAAAAGCGCGGTTGTCGATTGGATTACTCCCAGAGGCCAGTCCCTCAACCCGCACATTTCCCGGAATATTAAATGTGGTCGTGGCTTCAACCATGAATCCACTGATGCACTTTTGTGCTCAGCTGGCCTTGATTGGGCAAATACCGAGTATGTGTCCGAGCTGCTCTGTAACACAATTGACATAGTCTAAGAACTTCCAGGACGAGAGCGAAACTTGTCAATGGTCAGATACATGTTTCAGGCGACCAATGGCCAGTGCTATTGTATGCGAACTATGCATACAATCCCAAAGATCCATGGAATGGCTTGCTACAAAGTGGCTTGCTTGTGTCGGTGAGCCCAGTAACCTTTGTTTAAATAGTGTGAGAGAACTGATTGGTTGTTTAATAGGTGTTCAGACATATATTTACTTCACTGAGTTCAGTCGAGCAGTAGCCTAAGGCCACGCAATCTGGCAATGCTCGCATCCATGGCATGCGATGTGTGACGAAGGCATCAATTGCATATATTGCGACTCAGGTTTGCTTTGCCCATAAATTCATCGGTGTCTTTTAAGCAGTATATCATTCCCAGGTTCAGTTTGCACTAAGTTCTGCCCAGGTCTTTTCCAGAACTGATCTGATGACCAACTCTGAGCAGTTTTACAACAGCATTCTCAAGCTGCTTGATGATCTGGAAGAGAAAGACGAGGTTGATCAGCTCATGGTGTGGTGGAATCGGTATGCACTCCCAGTTTTTTTCAGCACCAGGCACTGATGATTCTGATAGCCAGGTGTTTCCCTTGTATGTTGATGTCAAGCGCCTGCCTTCGAAGAACAGTGCCTTGGCTAGGATTCGTCAAAAGCGTGCGAAGATCAGCAACAGAGAGGAGATCAAAGTTATGTGAAGTTATGACGGTGGTAGATGTGCCCGCATCCGATACATACTCTCATAGATCTGTCGAATGGAACATTCATTTTTACCCATTATCTGTGTGGTCCAGGATTTGACCGTATCATTTCAATGTGGCATATTTCATGTGTGCTCGACATTGAGGCCTCCGGGCAGTCTACATGATATAAATGATGTGTATTGGCAGAGAGAAGTAACTGATCGAGCTACACAACATTCTCGATATGAGCACAAGTACCTGCGAGGAAGTAAACGGACAATGAAGTCACAGCGACAAGATTTATCACTTGTAACATGGAGTGTAAGGTGATATAAGTCATAGAGGCTATGGAAATGGCACGCAAAGCACACCATGCTAAGGTATTGACATAGTTAACATCTTGACGCAGGTGATCCAACGGTGCGTGAAACCAGAAGTGATTGAATACGGTACAATTCCAGGGCCGACAAGGAGCATTGGTACTAAAAATTGGAAAAGAAGCAGATGAGAGATGTAAATGATTATTTGAGCAATGAGTTCTCTTATGATAAAGACAGCAACATCTCCAGAATTGTTGCATGAATGCCAATATTTGAAGATTTGGCTAAGCAATGCTCCCTGACACAAATAACCTATGAATACAGTGAGATACAAGTGTGCAAGGGTAACAAGAATTCAAATGAAGACCATAGTGCCTACATTCAGAAGAAAACTGAAAGGCTCCCACCAATGGAAAATGAAACCAAGGGTGACATGCAGTAAGCATCAACACCGATGTTCAACTAATTTGCAAGAACCAGAGGTTTGCCACCTGTGGGGAATGTAATAAAGGGAGACGCATGACAAACAGGTTTGCCATGGGAACCACCTGCCTTTAGATAGGCATCATGAAGATATTGATGGCCAAGTTGATCATATTACACAAATTCAGCAATGAGATTATCAATAATAAAATCCAGCTTGACTTGCTCTGTATTCATAAACCCTGCCTACCATTAGATAGTATTATCTACAGATACATCACAATTGCAGCTGAGGTGGACAATTTTTAAAAGATAATGTTAGATAATAAATTATCAGATCCTCATCGAAACCCTGATGGATATGCTCGAGGATGGTGTGCTCATGATCGACTAAGCCTTCCTCCAACCAAGCATCTTTTATTACGTAGTCATTGTCATCTAGTTCCTAATCGTCACGATGAGGGGGACGCTGTGTGAATGGACTTGGAAGATATTGGTACAATGCCCGATGAATCCATTACTAGACCACAGAATTGAGATGATATCAAAGACAGTGCCATCCATCTCGATAGTGCCAATCGATGGAGGAGATGGTTGCTGAAGGAGGTGCGAGGAGAACATCTCCACTGTTGGATCAAAGCTGAGGATGGATCTGTCTGAATAGGCGAAAGCATGGATGATTTGACAAACTTCTGAAATGCTGCCATGGAAATTGACTGGGGGTGAAACCACAATATCAGAACAATCATATAAGTGGACTCACAGCTCATTGCATGCCACAGAGAAGGCAAGAATGTAATGCCGCCATGGCTGGGAAGTGAGCAGGATATATGCCTTTGTACTGAGCATTTTGATGAGAGTTGTATTGTTCTTCAGGTTGGAGCTAGTCAGCTCACCAAGCGCCTTGGGGCTGTTTCAGGTCAACAAGTTGCCACCTGAATTCTCTTCTTCAAGAAGGATCAGGTCAGGCTTTCGGTACCATTGGGATTGTCCGCTCTCTGATGGCAAGTGCTTATCTGAAAATAAGCCGTGCCATTGATGTCCACGTGCACCAATCTGAAGCGAGGATGAAACCATAGTGTCGGAAGAGAGTGCAGTAGCCAGTGCATTGAGAAAGGCAGACCACCAAGCCTCTACTGAGACTTTCCCTCCCCCCTTGTGTTGGCGTCGGTTGCCTTCGATGTAGTCCATATCTCAGGAAGAATCACTGTCATATGCCACCCCCTTGTGAGGAGCAACACCTGAAGAACCCTCCACTTTTCCATCGCTATCTGAGATGTCCATAGCTGTGTTGCCCAGCTGAATACCTCCTCCGGCACTATCCTCGCAACTCTTAGCCAAAGGCCCATCTGTAACTGGCTCCGCAGTGGCCGTAGAGTTGAATGAGGGATTGGGGGTCAATCTTCTGCACCACTTGTGCGTAGTTGTGAGGGTGAAGGTTGCGAGTCGGGGGAGTGGGGAGGGGATTTTCGACAACCATGCTCTGGATGCTCCCATGCTGCTTGTTTAAATCCAGTGGTTTAACTTGGAATGGGAGCTTGGGAAAGAGCTGACTGATGAGATCCTTTGAAGAGTGGAACTTCATGTTGCAAGAGTTGTGCCTGCTGTAAAACAGCAATCCTCTCTGTGCTTACACACAGGGGACCAATGGTAGGGGTCTTGGGCATGATAGGCTCGACCCAAAGGGGGTCCGAGAGCGAATGCTGATGTCTTTAGGCCTTGAGGATTGACCGATGCTTGGTCCGAAGGCATGGGATGGCCCGAGATGTTGTCAGGTGGTTGGGGTTGGACTAGCTGTCATCAGGGAAGGCCTGGAAAGTGGCAAATTGAATGGATATCACCCTAGAGCGGTACCGAGCTCTACATCCAAGGGGGACTTGAATACTGACTGTCCCCAGTCAGTGACCGGTGAAGGATGATGTGGTGGGTGCGGTATGACGTGGGATAGGTGTGGTGATGACGACAGGAACAGAGGCGGGATGGATGGTGTGTGCTCGAGTGGGTAGGATAGGTCCGAGATGTGACAAGGTCCGGAAATAGGGGGTCCGGCGGCTGTGCAAGTCCGAAAACATTGGTCCGGTCGGTCTTAAAGTAGGTGAAAGGTGAAATGGAACGAATGGGGGCGAGAGTCCGACTCGACTTGTCTTCCTCGGGCCTCTCTCAACGTCTATTCCTGTCAATGGACCCTATGGTGCGAGAGTCTGTCTTGGCTTGTCTTCGTCGGTCGTCTCTCATCGTCTATGCCTGCCTGAATCCCTGAAACAGGTACAGTTTTGTTAGAATGGAAAGGAAAGGTGAAAAGGGGCTCGCATCAGAGCGATAGAAGTCCGAAAAGCGGTGGGGTGATGTGTGACGCATGTCCGAAAAAGGTCTGATGCACGGGAAAAACGTGGTCCGACAGCGGTAATGAACGGTGGTATGGGTGGTAGGTGCGGTTCTATGGTACAGGCTGTGATCTATGGATGGTTCGGTTTTTTTTAGTGTTTTATTTCAGTCTTTTTCTTTATTTCTCGGTCGCTGGACGAGTGCCAGGGTGGAACAGAGGTCGCCGGTACTAATCCTGGGGTGAAAAGGTACATAGCAGTCGGTTCGGGCCATTTCAGGCCTGACGGTACACGAGATGGTCGCTCTTGGGCCATTTGCAGGCCTGAGAACGTGGTGATAACTTCTATATTGCGAAAATAAAACCGAGGCGAGAGCAGCGAGGCTCCCCCCCGGGTAGATTAGCTAATGGCCTCTCAGCCATTTATACATGCAGAAATGAGGGTGGGTAGGTACTGCAACACGAAACAAGTGCTAAACGAACGGCGACAAGGGCCTGGTATAGGGACCCGAGCGACGGTGAAAAGGAAGGTGGGCCTGAAAAGGGGCGAGAACGATCGTGGGGTGAGCGAGACCGCCAACAGGACGGTCCGCGCACGGTTGGTGGTGCTTGACAAAGAGAAAAAGAAAGTAAATGGACCGCAGGACACGTCCGTGAAGGACGGTCCGCGGGTCTGTTGTCGGTTGTTATCGACGGGGTGGTCGCAACAGGACGAGAAAGGACGGTGGCTTGGTTGTGGGGGACCAAGCTGTTCGTGATGTCGGTCGTGGCACATGGTGTGGGCGTGACGCAGTTGGGCAACAACGGACCTGACACGACTGTGTAAAGGGTCACGGCGGGGTGAAAAATGGTGGTGGCTCGGTCGTGGGGGACCGAGCCGTGCGTTGTGTCAGTTGTTACTCGCAGTGCGGGTGTGACTGTGCGGTGGAACGATGACGGACCCGACACGACCGCGTATAGGGTCATGACGGGGGAAGAAATGAAGGAGGCTCGGTCGCGGGGGACCAAGCCATGCATGGAGACGGACAGGGCACGCGAAGTGCCTTGCGTGTGCGTCGTTGGAATGGCAGGCGACGATGAACGTGCCTGGGCCGGGTGTGCAGCCGCGAAGGCGCGTGGTGTCTGTTGGGATGTCGGTCGGGGTGGTGTCGGTGACGACATTGGTGGCGAGGTCAACGGCGATGGCGGAGGTGGTGAGGTCGGTGTTGGTGGTGAGGTTGGTGGCGACAGCAGGGCAACATTTTTCGGGGTTGACGGCAAAGTCGGGGGCGAGGTCATGGAGACAGTGGGTGTCGAGGGCGATGGTGGTGATGGCGGTTTCGGTGGCGATGGTGGAGGCGAGGGCAATGACGCCGTGATCCGTTGGGTGGACTGCGTGGTGTCGTCCGTCGTTGGTGAGGCTGTGGGGTTAGTGCGTAAAGAGGGAGAGGGGATGCAAGGGTGTTCGGTCGCAAGTCGTCGACAGCTCGGGGCCGCGACAGCGCGTGGTTTCGGTGACGGTGGTGACGTTGACGACGCAAATGGTCGTGGGGACCATGCGTCGTCGGTCGGGACGGCTGTTGGTCGGTCAGCGGGTGAGACGGATGGTGAGAGGGTGAGCGGATGGACTCGGTCGTGAGGGACTGAGCCGGTTGTGACCCATTGACGTTTCGGGGCTGTGACGGCGCGTGGTGAGGGTGAAGGTGGCGGCGACGGTGACGGTGGGAGCGGGGGCGATGTCAGAGGTGAAGTTGACGGTGAGACGGCGCGAGACGGCGGTGACGGAGGCAGAATTGACGACGACGTCGTGCTCTCATTCGAGAACGCGACTCGTCGGGACTGTCATCAGGCGGTAGTCGGTAGTGAGGGTGGGAACGAGGTCAACAGTGGAGGTGGTGGTGGTGACGTCGAAATCGAAGTCGGCGGTGGCGGCGGTGTCGGTGGTGTCGAACACGACGCGATCGTGTACGTTGACACGACCACGCATGGTGACGGATCTGCGGTGGTGGTAGGGAGAGAAACAGATCGGTTAGTGAAAGAAACGGGTGGAGGGGCGAGAAACGGTGGTGACGCCGAGCCGAACGAGACCACATCGGTCGTGGCTCGTGCTCGGTCGTCCGTTGTGAATGGTGAGGGCGCGTGTGTCTGCAAAGCGGTGGGGTTGGCCTGGTATTGGTCCCAGGCTGCGAGAATGAAAGCTAGAAAGAGGGGGTCGGTGAGTGCAGCGGGTGGAAGGGTGCAAGATGGAGTCGTCATGCGGTCCAACGACACGATGTCGACGGTTATGACGGAGGTGGCTGTGTACATCGTACGGGCGTCGTGATGAGGCGCGACCATGGACGGAATGGGTCCAACGTGGGATATGGTGAGTGTTGAGAGGGTTGGTGAGGTCGGAGGCGACGGTGCGGTTGGTGTCAGATTGGTGAGGGCGAAGGAGAGGACCGACAGCGGCCGCGAGGTTGCCGCAGGTTGGTCCTGTGTCGGCGTTGGTTTCGGCGTTGGAGGTGAAGGTGGTGGCGGTGGCAAACTGGTCGGTGTCGGCATCGGTGTCGGCATCGGCTTTGGTGTCGGTGTTGGTGGTGTTGGTGGTGTGGTTGGTGATGGGCGAGCTGTGGATGTGGTGTCGGTAAGAGGTGCGGGCAGTAGTTGTGGCTGTGCGGTCGTGGGCGAAGTAGGTGGAGTGACTGCGGGCGGTGTCGGGAGTGGTGACGAGGGCCAAGGTGAAAGCCTGCCAGTTAGGCAGTCGTGCAGTCGTCTCAGGGAGTGTGTCCCAGAACCCGACCTCATCTTGAGAGGCATAGTGGCGGGCGATCTTAATGCCTGCGGACTTGGAAGTCCAACACTCTCGGTCAATTTCTCGATCGCAGCTAGGAAGGGGAGAAGGTCAGAGTGTGCCCCATCGAACCAGGGGGCGTCTGGATCGGTAGTAAATGGTAGTGTGGTAAGGGGTGCCATGGTCCGAAGGTATTAGTCTGAAAAAGGAAATAGCGGACTTTGAAGTATGAAAATAAGCCGGCTAGTGTAGGGAACGATCAAGGGACAGGAAGTTTTCGTGGTAGAGGCCCGAGACAGCGAGCAAACCCTCAGTGGAACCCCCTCGCGGTGGGCTCCAGTTGTAAAACAGCAATCCTCTCTGTGCTTACACATAGGGGACCAATGGTAGGGGTCTTGGGCGTGATAGGCTCGACCCAAAGGGGGTCCGAGAGCGAATGCTGATGTCTTTAGGCCTTGAGGATTGACCGACGCTTGGTCCGAAGGCGCGGGAAAGCGGAGTCCGAAAGTCCGAAGTGCAGACTCGGTCAAGAAGGTCGAGGAGAGACTGGGGGAAGGTAGAGGAGGTAGGTAGGAAGGTCTTCGGTCGTTGGGAAAGGTTTTCGGGTGGTCTGACAGGTGGTAGAAGCGCAGGTAGATGGTAGGAAAAGGCAGGTAAAAGGTAGATATATGTGTAAATACATGTGAAGTCCTTAAGTAGGCCCGAAACGTCGTCGGGCCTTGTAGCTAAGGTACTATGCACTGTCAGAGATAGGGGAGACCTAAATATGGTGGTCCGAAGTGAAAGGAAGCGGTCCGAGGACTGTAGGATGGGCCGACACATGGTCTGGACTGCGGGAAAAAGCGTCGGTCATGCGGACTTTGGGCCGAGAACGTCAGTCCACTTGCAATAGGACCGAAAGTGGTCTGGGCCATCGGCCTTTTGGCCCGAGACGTCATCAGGTGGTTGGGGTTGGACTAGCTGTCATCAGGGAAGGCCTGGAAAGTGGCAAATTGCATAGATATCACCCTAGAGCGGTACTGAGCTCTACACCGCATGCCTCGTCAAGGCATCGCCCTGTCAGCTCCTGTATGATTATCTCATCCATCGACGGCACTACACGACCATCGGGCGAGGTAGCAGATGAACTGAGCTTTTGCAAAAAATCTGAGTGTCTTATGATAGAAAGTCGTCGCTTACTGTTCCAAACACAAAATTAAACTCCGAGTCAGATCAAGTAAGCGCTCAATATAATGAACAACTTCTATGGACAGCACTCTGTACTACTTTAACTCGTTGTACAGTGCATGAAAGATTTCTTTGTCCCAGTACTTATTCAACCAAAATTCTTTGGACATTGTGTGGCTGTTTGTGCAAGATAAACACTTATCTATGACCTTACCAAACCGTGGAACCAGGTTAGCAGGGGAGCGAAGCTGATCAAGTGGAATGACATCGCCAAGGTATTCCCCATTTGACCTCTTCACCCGCTGGAGTGCATGCATTGATGTTGTTGGGTCACGTTGACTATGGCCTCGGGACGTGATGTTGAAGCGACATATATAAACAAGGAATTTGCAGGACCACCATGGTCTCTGCCCATGAGGTGGTACAGGGCGGAAGACAAGCCGAAGCTCTCCAACACCATGACCTGCTCGACAGTGCAAAAAGTCAATGAAATAGATCACTTTGACGTGTAAATCTTCAACTCACTCGAGAGTCCAGAATGAGGCCATTGTTTGTCAGGTTTGGTGTTATAAATCACTGCATCAAACTGACCATACTTCCAGGAAACAGACGACAGGGAAGCGATGACAGTTTGGGCAGGATTCAAGTCACTCACTAAGTAGAAGGGGGTTTGCTGGAGCCGTACTGAATGCCAGACAGCAAGGTGCGTGAAGGGGAGATCGCAAGCGTGGGTTGACAATTGTGATCCGGTAACTGAATGAGCTAGCTTGGACAACTCTCGATGAATGTAGTCACCAAGAGCAGCATGAAGATCAGGGATGCCAAATTTGACCAGCAATGAAAGTGCAAATGGGAAACAGAATGGAGTGGGAGGGCAATATTGATAGTTCACGGGCCTTGGAGAAGTAATTTGTAGGGGCGCTTCAGCTGACCGAGCTTTGCAATGGACTTGGGAAACGAGTATCACTGACATCAGTATCAACTTCACTTGAACTACTGGTACTCACCTCGTGATACCCTGCATCACAGCGTGAAATATTCTGGAGTTCCCAGAGTGACGTCGCAAGTTCAAACTTTGTGCACTTTTCAAGGCGATCAAGGTGTCGGCAAATCTGGGGGTCAATATCAACATTGTTGCTGCTATGAGCAGGATTCTTGATCATGGTGATGTGAGCGTGCTCAGTCACGTCTGTGGTCCACTGAGAGGGCACGCCGGAATCTCGGATGGATGGCACGATGTTCTGAAGCAACTCAAGCTTGGGTATGTACCAATTTATGATCTCTTTTTTCTTTTTTCCTCTTCAACCGCCGCCGGCCTTGGTCACATGGTATTTGTATTTGTGAAACATTTGCAACGACGCTGACAATGCACCGCAATCGTCATCGTCGAGCTCTGGAGCTTGAGCCAGATAACAAAAGTCAAGTAGAGATTGGATCGCAATCACCACACCTGGAGGTGCAGAGCCAATGATGACAGTGAGGGTCCTCTGTACATTGTGTTGTGTTCTCCCAGTCACCTGCTTGAGTTGAGAGACCTCCTTATTGAAATGTCGAAACCCGATAGTTGGCTGAAGAACAGAAAAACGGATGTCAAGTTCTGCAGCGCCAATGATGTTAATTGCCCACTGAATCATGTGGTCCCAAATTTTCTTGTGCCATCCATGGAGTGGTTCAGGCATCAGAAACTTTGGAGGATTCGCCATAAACCAATCTCGGAAAAAAGGAAATGCAACACCATTGAGACGGAATTTTTATGTGGCAGTGAGGTACCGCTGAAGATCATCGGGGTTAATCTTGATCCACTGAAGCCGTTTCAACGTATGGGATTTTGTATGAAGAGCATGTTATTGGGGATTGCCAAACTGTGTGTACATTGTGGTCGTGATAGGGGACGTTTTGCCTGCTACTCCTGCAAGCATGCAGGCTTCTGGTGTATTGACGATGTATGAGGCGAGGGGTGTAAAGCAAAGCCAAAGGTTTCCAAAGGGATCATTCATCATGACACCTTCACGAGTGGCATCCTTCAGCGACTGCAGGACAACATCAAGGCATTCATGGATCAGTCGATCAGATAGAAGACTACAGATACGCCTGGACTTGTGAATGAACTTTGGGATCGGGAGAAGAGCAGTAAGCAGGAAGGAATCAGATGATAGCTTCAGCTGAGTCAACATGCAGATATTTGCCAATCTGAGGAGTAGTGGGTGGGCCCATCAATTCCCAACAAGAGCAGAGATATTTGTTTTGTCAGATGAGAGGATGACGCCAAGTAGGGTGGCTCCATGAGGTATTTTAGACTGAGAAATCCATTAATATGAACCTAAACATTAAAAGGATAGTAAAGGCTTACCTGCATCTTCCAAGCGGCATCTCCCGTCATTCATTCACTGTACACTCGCACAAGGCATTCTGCAGTCTGATAAACACGATGGGGAACAAGGTCGAGCTTGTCATGGAACAACAGATGGTTGAAAAGTGCCTCCAGACACTTGACTGGGTCACGATAAAACAGCCTGACTGGCAACTTTGTTGGTACCTTGGTTGATATGACGTGGCACTGCCATTCAGGACCGCTAGGAAGAAGCTCTATAAAACCACGTAGCTGATGCGCCATCCGAAACGAGAGGGGAAGGGTCTTTATCTAAGAATACAATGAGTTACAAAATACACTGTATGTCATGCAGCCACATAGGACTTACTAGTTCAATGGACAGGAAGCTATCAATGGCAGCCATGCTCAGTCCAGATCGCATGAGCCAAAGCCCAACTTCCCAATCTGTGCAACAGGCAAATGGGTAATAAAGATTGGAACGATGCTGTTCTGAGAATTGATCACAATCAAAGCGGTCGAGAAAGGAATTCTCCTGGTGTGCGAAGATTGCAGCAGCACCTGGAAACTCCTCAATGGTCCCCTGGTGCAGGTCCACAGGCTGTAGTATATCCATAGCTTCCTGAACGTCAAAGTCCATTGTGGGCAAAGAGCCCCACACTTGTATAAATGGGCCGTTCCGAGTTTTCTGTGCAGGTTCTTGTTCCAGAAGCTCGCTGATTTCAACCAGGTCATCCACCCATAGCAGCGAGATGTAGTCTGGTTCATGTGTCAAAGGACAGCATTTTCAGAAGGCAAGTTCTTGCTGCACTTGGGGAACTGCGGCATGGATGTTGGATGTCCGTGCGTGTGAACTTTGGTATGCGTTGATGCAATGTGTTGGGTAACCGACTTAAAGTTCATCCACAACTCCCGATGCTTCCGTTCTCTTCCTCATTTTTTCTGCCTTCCTCCATCTCTCTATCGACTCTGAGCCCAGAGAAAAACCAGCCCTTTCTTCCTGCATCTCCCCTAACTCCAGTTTCTTCGCAAGCTCTTTCTGCAGTTTCAAATGCCTCCTCTACTCCCACCACATCCCCAAGTGATTCTTCCACTCTTCAAAGCAGGTCCCCTCATGAATTGCAACACAATGTTCTCATAATCGATATTTCTGACATGCATGCTGAGCCTCCCAGTCCTGAAATGCTAGAGTCTCACAGCGCAGACAATGTGAGTACTCTTGTTGCATCGTATCACATTTAGCTAATTAAACTCCAGTCTCCAAGCTACATGATTAATCCTGATGCTTCTTACATCCACCTGGAGATTGCGCATGCTAGCCACACAGTCCTGCGAGCAAAGATGCACCTTGCCACTTGCGAACTTTCCGAGCACGTGTCCCGCATGCAGCTCAACCGTTTGAAAGTTCAACACTATAAGAAGGCCCTCGTCGTGGCGAACACTAATGTCGGGCAGTGGTGTGATCATATCCGCCACTCTGGGCAGCCTCTCCATGTGTCCAGAGCCCTCATGTTGCGGGATGTGTCACGATGTCGTCTACTTCGTAAGGCAGATGATTATTTGACGAGTACATCGGCTAACTATATAATGAGGCTTCGAACAACACACTGATGTTCATCAAAATGAATATTTTGTAGATCTTGAGTAGATATCTCTGGTGCTGGTATATTATTGTAGCTGTGACCAGTACCATTAGTCTTTGTAACTCTGTGTTGGATTTGTTGTGTGAGGACCACTAAGTACGAAATTTTCAATCCTGGCCCCCAAATAAACATCCATTTTCAGTGCATATATGTACACTATGTATCTGTTTAAAGACTCCTGTAATTGAAGGTGCCAATCACTCTTTCAATGTAAATACAAAGCCCCTACAAATCTGAAGCATACATTGCATATATCTCTGCTGCCCATGTGGAGCCATGACTCGAAGCTTTGGAGTCCACCATGGAGTGCAATTCAAAGTAACGTCTTTATCCTGTCCACCAAAGTCGTACTCAACGCTTTCCAACCCTGCAGTTCACCAGATGCCCTGCACGTGCCCTACCATTGTAGCATTATTTATTGTGGGCAGCTGTTGTAGTTCATATAAATTTTTATTCTGATGCCAACCCCTTGTTACTACGAATCCATGATTGTCTTACTTTTTCTGTAACGAACTTGGAATGTCGTCTCGCACCAGCGTGTGAGGCAAGCAGCGTGGCGGTGAGAAGCACTTGCAGAATTTAGTCAGAGTGTTGTAGTTGACCATTCTCATGGAGCCGCAGCGCTTCATGCAAACGTGTGTTTGCAATCACTCTTTCGATGATCCTGGGGCATTTACAAGACACGGAAGAAACTGCAAGAAGCACAAAAGGCAGCTAGAAGATGCCCTTCTCTGGGCAAAGGAATCATACACCAAGTTGAAGAGACAGCGTCTTCAGACCAGTGACTCCCACTCAGTCATTGTGGTAGCATCGCCATATGAGAACCAATCAATTGCAAGTTCTGGCAGGCAACACAGGAACTGCTCAGACACATGGAGTAGCCAAAGGCTCCAAGTATGTTCCACATGTACTACGGTATTTTCCCGCCTACTGATGCAACATCGCTAGGACACAGATGTTGAACCCTTTGGAACCCTTGAACGGTTGGAAGATTTGGACTTGCCGTTGGCCATTCGCAGGGGTCAATGGTTAAGTCGCCAACTCCCTCAACGCTTTAGGGATATGCTTCCAGAACCACCTATGCCACTTCCCCCTCTCAATGATGCATATATAGTGGTACCAAGTTCGCAAGAGGCTTCGGTTGAGGGCCATGCCCCACAATCGTGGTGTGAGAAACCAAGGGACACAAAAGTCGAAAAAAAGCTTCGCAAAGCTCCTCGATATAGTCAGAAATGCAGACTTTCAACCTGAAGACGTTTCGTGAACCAACTGGACAGCAATTGACCACGAATTGGGAGGCCAAATGGGTCTTGAATGGCAGGATTCGGCGGAGTGGATAGATGATGGTTGTGAATGCAGAAAGATCACCATGTCTGTTCCCTTTTCTCGTCGCTGCGAAAATCCAGGTCCAAAGGATTACACCATCTCTGGGTTTTACCAGCACTCTCTCATTTCCATAATCCAGGAGCAGCTCACAGATCCAATACATTGTAGTCATTTCCGCTTCAAACCGTACTCGTTGCGATGGCGACCTCCACACAAGACATGCAGTACTGAAGTTCACGGGAACTCTTCACTTTGCAAGCATTCATCGAGGCACATCAGAAGCTGCAGGATTCACCTCCCGAAGCGGACTGTAGTTTGCCCCGGTGCATTGTCGCATTGATGTTTTGGTCAGATGCAACGCAACTCACTTCATTCGGAGAGGTAAAGCTATTGTCAAGTCCGGGTCCTCCGGATACAAGTCCGGTCGGAGGTCTTAGGAGTAAGAGGTTAGCACAGAGGTGGACCGGGGTCCGAGAGGTAACGACGACGGAGGGTACTTAGGAGTACGACTATCAGCGCAGGACTTATGTGTCGCGCTCTTGCTCAAGTCCGATCCTCGGAGGATCAAAGGTTCGGGATGGGAGGGTAGGACACAGGAGTTAGGAGATGAGTAGGGTGAGGGCGACAGGACGAGTGAGGAGGAAACTAAGTCGATATTCGTACTG
>JBBPMC010000794.1:0-16460 GCA_038090115.1 Strobilomyces echinocephalus
GAAAGGGATAACTAAGTTGACGCTAGTCTCTCCCCCTTCCCCTTCTATAAACGCTGTATCAGTAACTGCTGTATCAAAATCCATGCAAATTCCTATACAAGTTATTGAACCCTCAAATACCATGAAA
The DNA here is from genome assembly GCA_038090115.1 of Strobilomyces echinocephalus. Lineage (NCBI taxonomy): Eukaryota > Fungi > Basidiomycota > Agaricomycetes > Boletales > Boletaceae > Strobilomyces > Strobilomyces echinocephalus. The sequence continues at coordinate 128 of JBBPMC010000794.1, forward strand.
GTCGTCAACACCTGCACCCTCATTGATAGCGGCGTAGAAATCTCCTGTATCGACTGGGACTTTGTAAAGAAACACCAACTTCCAAAGACCCGCCTTGCCTCCCCCATCTGTGTACAAAACGTAGACCAATCCGTGAACACTGGAGGAGAAATACGCTTCTCCACCACCCTCTTCCTTAACATCAAAGGGATCGCTCACAAAATCCTCTTCTACGTCATGAACTGTGGATCTGAAAACGTCATCCTCGGACTTCCCTGGCTCTGCATTGTCAACCCAACCATCAATTGGGCCACGCGAACCCTCGTGATTCCTGAACCCTCAGATCAATTGAAAGAATTCTATGAAACCTACGCTAAGGACGTAAAGCATAATGATGATATCTTTCTCTGTTCCCCTACTTGTCCCCCGAAACACGTCAATATTGACACCATCACCCATGAATGACTCTGCAACTATCTCAAATGCAAGGATGAGAACCATTACCTCCAAAGCTCCATCAACATTCGGCATCTCAACCGGATAGTTTGATCTGGAAGCCGATTCCTCTCCCCTTTAGCTGTACAAAAACTCACCATGGCTACTGAGCTTGCCATTACCACCGAGAAGGCCAAACCAAAAGCCACTCTTCCTCCTGAATAAGCAGAGTTCGCTGAAGTGTTCTCCAAGGAAGCCACAGACCACCTTCCTCCCTCACAACCTTACGACCACGAAATAAATCTCAACAATTCTTTCTAGTCCAAAATTGGAAAGATTTATCCCTTGTCTCCTGAAGAAAAGAAAGCTGCTGAAGATTTTCTTAACTAAAACCTTAAATCAGGGAAAATTCATCCCTCAAATTCCCCTCAAGCCTCCCCCTTCTTCTTCGTCAAAAAGAAAGATGGAAAACTCCGTCCCTGCCAGGACTACTGCTACGTCAACGAATATACCGTTCAAGATGCTTACCCCCTTCCCTTAATCCCCGACCTCATTGACAAGCTAAAAGACACTAAAGTCTTCACCAAGTTTGATGTACGATGGGGGTACAATAACATTTGTATTAAAGACAGACACCAATGGAAGGCCGCCTTTATTATCCATAAGGGGCTCTTTGAACCAATGGTCATTTTCTTTGGACTTTCCAACTCTCCCACCACATTCCAACGCTTCATGAATGACTCTTTCCATGACCTTATTGCTGAAGGATGGTTGGTCATCTACATGGATGATCTCCTCATCTTCTCTCCTGACGCCAAAGCTCATGAGGAAAGAACCAAGTGGGTCCTCCAATGAATGAAGGAACTCGACCTTCACCTCAAACTCGAGAAATGTACCTTCGCCGCCCCCGAGGTTGAATACCTCGGAATGGTTGTCAAACTCGGCGAAATCTCCATGGATCCCGTCAAACTTGATGGGATCACCTCCTGGCCCATCCCCACCAAAGTCAAGGAAGTTTGATCCTTCCTTGGCTTTGCCAATTACTACCGCCAGTTTATTCCAGACTATTCCACAGTAGCTCGCCCCCTCCTTGACCTGACTAAGAAGGACCAACCCTGGCATTGGCTCCCATCTTGCCAGAAAGCCTTCGATGAACTAAAAAGATTATTCCTCTCGAAACCTGTTCTCACCCTTCCCGATGTCTCTCGCCCCTTCACTATTGCTACTGATGCCTCCAACTGTGCCTCGGGGGCAATCCTCCTCTAGACCGACACTAATGGGAACTGGCACCCCTGCTCCTACCTCTCCCAAACGTTCGTATCTGCCAAACGAAACTATGATATTTATGATCGCGAACTCCTCACAATCATCCACACCCTCAAATCCTGGAAACACTACCTTCATGGTTCCCCTTTCCCAGTTCAAGTCTTCACTGACCACAAGAACCTCATCTACTTTCGTCACGCTCAACACTTGAACCGACGCCAAGCACGATGGCTTCTTGATCTAGCCAACTTTGATCTTAAAATGATCCATGTCCCCAGCAAACTCTTGGTCACCCCTGATGCCCTCTCCTGTCGCCCCGATCATTTTCCCCCTGAAGGATCTGACAACACTGGCACTGTCCTACTCCTGGACTCCCTCTTCGTTTGCCTTGTAGATGTCGCCCTCCGCAACCATATTGCTTCCTCGTCCACCTCTGATCCCATTTTCCTGAACTCCCTCCAGGCCATACAGGAGGATATTCCTCCTGCCTTTCATTCCCGCCTTGCCGATTGGCAACTACATGATGAAAACTCGCCAACTCATCGCCACTGAATTCTGGTGGCCAGGCCTTGCCCAATTTGTCTGCCATTACATCGACGACTGTGCTGCTCGCCAGCAATACAAGGCCAATACTCACCCAACTGTCCCTCCCTTATCTCCTATTGCCTCCTTCACTTCTCGTCCCTTTCAACAGGTCTCTTGTAATCTTATTACCAACCTCCCGATCTCCGCCAGCTTCGATTCCCTTTTGGTTGTGGTCAAACATGGGCTTACTAAGGGGGTAATTCTTTACCCTACTAAGAAAACCATCACTGCCAAAGGCATTGCCGCCCTCTTTTTCCACAAATTCTTTACTCATTTCAGACTTTATGACACAATTATCTCACATTGAGGACTCCAATTCGCCTCCACCTTTGCTAAAGAACTGGGAAAACTCCTCCGCTATGACCTCTCCCTCTCCACTGCCTACCATCCTTAATCTGATGGGAAAACTGAATGAGTTAACCAAGAAGTCGAAACCTATCTCTGCATCTTCTGCAGAAACAGCCCAGCCACTTGGGCCAATTCCATCTCCCATGCAGAATTTGCTCACAATCACCGACCTCACTCCATCACCAGCAAATCCCCGTTTTTCCTCATGATGGGCTTTGAACCCCGCCTCAAGGGGCTCCTTGCCGCTTGAGATGAAGCCCTTGCCTTCCATGCCCTCACCTGCCAAGTCATGGCATCGTGTACCATAAAATGCTTTACCCCTTTTAAGAAAGGCACAAAAGTATGGCTGGAAGCCCGTAACCTAAAAAGGTTAATTTCTAACCCGAAGTTCCCTCCGAAGCAAGAAGGACCATTTACAATAACAAAGGTCTTATCGCCAATCATCTATCAACTCCGACTCCCCGCTACATGGAAGATTCATCCAGTATTCCATGCTTCCCTCTTATCGCCCTATTGCGAAAACAACGTACACGGCTGGAACTTCCCTGTGCCACCACTGGATCTTATTGATAACGAGGAAGAATATGAAATCAAGAAGATTCTCTGCCATAAAGGTGCTCCAACAGCACATCAGTACCTGATCCGATGGAAAGGGTACTCAGCCAAAGAAGACTCTTGGGTTCCCGAGCAGAACTTGAAACATGCTGTGGAGTTGTTACAACTCTATAAGAACCTCCATCCCTCTGTGTTCCCTCCTCCCAAGACCTCGACTTCTACCCCTTGCAAGTCTCCTCAAACCAAAACCATCGCTGCCATGTCCATCGACTTCTCCCCTTCCCAAACCCTCGTCGACATCAATGAAGTTCCCCACTCTGCCTCTACTGAGGCCAGGGCGGCTGAAACCCTCCTCAATGAGATTGTACCCGTCTCCTTGGCTTCCACACCCTCTGAATACTTCCCCACTCACCACTTTCCTGTCCAATCCATAGACCTCCCCACCTACACTCATGACCTTTCCGGCGAAACCTTCACCACCCACGAAGCCGTGACTCTCATACAGCGACTCACCGACCCCCACTTCACCGTACTCATGTCCAGCCACCTAGATCACGACTCCCCTCTCTTCGCTCTTTACCTCGCATTCCTTCAATGTGAATGACTCTGCCCTCTTGCCACCTCCTGGTCTTCCACTGGAGCCACGACCGCTATGGCCCAGGCAATGATCCGCCAGATCCACCACCTTTTAAGGCAGGCCCTTTTAGATGCAATGCATCAGCTGAACATGGATGAATTCATGGCAGAGATCCATTGCTACTCCCTTGATCTGTTGTTGGCTAGGGCCCCACCAGTGGAGTTTGACGAAGAAACTGAGGCGCTCTACGCTCCTCGTACCCCCTCTCTGAGGCCTGTTCCACCATCCACCGTCCACTTTCAACCGGAACCCCTTACCACATTACAAACCTACAACCTCACCCTCTATAATGACAACGTCCACCCTGTCATCTCACCTGGAGACCCCCGCTACTCCACCGCTTGCTTCCACTGTTGGCATCTCAGACATTTTCGTACCAAATGCCGCAAATACTGCTGCCCTCATTGCTATATCTGGGCCCCTGGGCATTGCATGACCAGCTGCTGGCTCCGCTACCGCTCTCCTGCCCCCCCAGCCCCTCCTACTCATCCTTCTAGGACACTTCTTAACCGTCCTATCCCCACCCCTGGGTGTTTGGACTTATTCTCTCAGAGCTCAAATGTACTAAGGGGGTAATGTTACGTTCTATTCTCTTTTGCACGCCATCTCCGGCACATTACTTAATTTCTCTCACGTTTACCTCGTTTCGCCTCAGTGGCATTCACTGAAACTCGTCGAACGTTCTACAAGTTTCCACAGATGCTGACACGTCCCTTTCTTATCTCTGACTCATCCCTTATCTCTGACTGGCCCTAAAGACCTCCAGTCTATATAAACCCACGTACTCGCTCATGTATCCCTTAAGCTAGTTCTCCTCGAGTGTACTCCTAGTTCCTCGAATATACCTGCTAGCCTCATCTCCTAGCCCTCCGAGTGAGTCCTTGCCCTACTCCTGAATGAGCTCTCTCTCTGTCTCCGCCCTGCCAAGTACCCCTCGGAAGGTCTCCGCAGAGTATCCCTCTGTCGAATCCTTGACCCTACATCGCTATAGTCAAAGTGACTATGTCTCTGTCCCTTGTTCGCTATAGTCAAAGTGACCTGGAATCCTCGACCCCTCGTATTCGGTCTACTAGGACTATCGAGGCTACACTCAACCTTATCCAAGGCCAAGTGTAACACAATGATGGTAATGATGATAACACCAATGGTGATGAAGGTATTGCCAACCTGAATGGAGGTTTGGCTATTGACATGATGAGGGAGCTCGATGAGATGTGGATGGTCATGGCTATCCTGCCCCCAGATGCGAATGCAGCTGACTTATGAAAGGTTGTACTCTAGTTTAAAATCCTGAATTACCCAACTGACTGTAACTTGCCACTTATAGGCTCTGGGAGAGGCTCAACTTGCCTATACACACATCTGAAAGGACCTCAATGGACTGAGGACTGAGTATAACATGTTACAGAATCAGCTGGCTCCCCAGACACAATCCCATGCTCTCAAGGTGATGATGTCCAGGCCATTGGATACTGCCATTACCAATGTGGTGAAGAGGTTACCATCTCTGGGTTCCTAGTGGCATCTTACCTCTCCGCGTGTTTCCTGCCGACTTTAATTTCAACAACCTGATGCATTATCAGAGTAGCGAGGCCAAAGCCACTGCTTACACTGCTGAAATATACCTCATGCTACCTGATACTTTGCAAATGCAAGCTATGAAGTATGAGCCATTCGAGCACCTTGTAAGTGATGAACATGAACCACAATCTGAATCATTACTAATAATTGGTTTATACAGTTCACATTGACGGTCAATACAGAGCATGCCAATATTCTCAAACCCATCAAAGACTCCACCAGACTGCTCTTTGCCCATTTGACTCTGGCACTGGATTCCACATCTTTTGGAGATTAGAGAAAGTGAATGAACAATGCCGCCTTCCTGTTGCTGCTGAAGCGAAACCCGTAGAACACAGATGACCAGTATACCCCACTTGCACTGATTCTCTTCCAAGACCTGAACAAAATGGACGTCCAAGGTCTCTTCAAAAATAAGGTGTTGACTCAGGTAAGCAGTACATTAAATTCAGTGCATTTATAATTCACCATTCCTCAAATTAGATGGCCTGTGTTTTGTACCTCAGGAAAGGTGTCCTCACAGGAAAAAAACATGGTGGTCCACCTGGAAGGGGTAAGAAATTAGGGGGAACAATAATGATGGAAGGCATAATAGCAGCTTGTTGCACTTTCGTAGGTTTAATTCATATTCTATCCTACTGACTACTAACTTCTATGTACTGCTGATAGGCTCATTTCCTACTCTCTGGTGATGAAGAATTTTCGTCTACCAGCAGTCAGACTGGCATTCCATACGAGAAGGATTACGAATTCTATATTGAAATGCTTCAGAAGCCTACTAACAAAGAGTGGTCATTTGGGGTCCTGAATTATTTCAATGACGCTGTATTTGGTGTAGACTGAAAAGTGTCCCAGCAACAGTCTTCTAATGCCAATGCTGATGTTGATGATCCCATGGAAGTGCAAACCAGGAGCTGGGAAGATGATATTGTTAGAACTGGATCCACTCACTCCGCTATAGCTCTGGAACGTTGGAGCTAAGAGGTCAGATGGGTTTGGGACTTCGGCTGCAGCGACTCAAGCGGAGCACTGCGCCCTTGCTGCTCATGGTGTTAGTCCCAGATTTGCAGAAAGGACAACAGAGGGGAGGACAGGGGAGGCTCAAAGTGGACTGAGTTACAAAGTGAGGATATCTAATTGATAATCAGACTGGGAAATACAGAGGTCGTATCTACATCTTATATACAGAGTGTGGACATCGCATTAGTACTGTTGGAGTAGAATCATTCGCTTACCTAATAACTGTACAGTACCTAGTTTATCTCGTAGTCGTGCGCTTGTACCGTACCTTGTTCACTATCGCGAATAACCCTCGCCATTCTACGGCACACGACTTTTCAATATAGTGAACCTACCCTGCGTTACTGGGGTACATCAATTCAGTAACAGCACGATGGGCTGTGCGAGCGCGCTGTTGACCGACGGGCTGTGTCACAGGTGCTGCAACTTATCTCGACCGACGGGCTGTGTCGACGGTGTCAGAAATCATTTCTAGGGCTCGGACCATCCACATCCATATCCTTTTGTACCCTCCATCGCTCTGCTCTTGCATACACCCACATCCACGCCGCATACATCCACCTCGAGCTTTCCCTTCATCATGTCTTCGTTGATTCTCAATACTACAGTGATGCCACGTCTCAACGATACCAACTACCTCACCTGGCATATCCGAATGCGCGCATTGCTCATCCGCGCTGATCTCTGGGGTGTCGTGTCAGGCAAGGAGAGTCCGCCCCCAGCCACAGCCTCTGTTACCAAGGTCAAGGCATTCGCTCTGCGCCAGCTCAAGGCCGCTGCCGAAATCACGCTCTATGTCGATGATAGCCAAATCATCCATGTCCAGGACGACGATCCCAAAGTCATCTGGGATACCCTCGCTAGCGTCCATCGTGCTCGCGGCCTCTCTACCCAACTTGCTGCTACGCGAAAATTCTCACGTATGGAGAAATGCGCTGACCAATCCATCGTGTCATGGGTCGGTGACATCAAGGCACAGGCACATCTCTTAAAAGACATTGGAATCATCCTCCCCGACCTCCTCACCATCGTCGTTCTCACGTCTGGTCTTCCCCCCGAGTACGACTCTGCCATCGTCACCCTCAATACTGTTACACCTGACAAGCTTACTCTCGAACTCACCATCACTCGCCTGCTCAATGAGGAAGAGCGCCACCTCAGCCGAAAACAGTTCAACGATTACAAAGCATCACTTATTAAGGGCGAATCCGACTCCGACGCCGCTTTCATCACTCGTTCTAGGGCGAACGTCACTTGTTTCAGATGTAGTAAAAAGGGGCACTATGCGAAGGACTGTCCGGACAAGAAGGGACACGCTAACCTCGTCAATGAAACACCTGACGCTGCTTGGTAGATTTTTTGGACCTTCAGGGGGTGCATTTTTCGTTTCTTGTTCTTTTCTTTCATTCGCTCGTTAATCGCTCATGATTCAGGGGGTGTGTTGGAGTAGAATCATTCACTTACCTAATAACTGTACAGTATCTAGTTTATCTCGTAGTCGTGCGCTTGTACCATACCTTGTTCACTATCGTGAATAACCCTCACCATTCTACGGCACACAACTTTTCAACAAGTACAGCTATGAGTAAGACAGGAATGAAGATAACTGGATGGCGGAGAATGGAGTCAAGACATACATAGCCAGAGCTGTGCAGCATAGGTGAGCACAGGTGCGGAGGGATCTAAGAGGTGAGACTAAGACAAAACAGATTACAAGGGTGAACATAAACAGAAAGGGAACTGAGATGGATGGTGGAGTGAAACTCTGAAGGTGCGGCGTTGCGTTTAATATGAGATTGCAGTGGAGTTTATGAGTTCTTGGTGTCGAAGTGTGTTGGAACGTGGCAGAGTGGACTTGGGACATGGCATATGACAGATATGCTGGCTCAACTGGGTGGCTTTGGTATGGATGAAGGTACAAACTCAAATGCTCTCACCATCGTCAATCCCTCTTCTTCCACTGCAACCCTGGTCTCTGTCAATCGCCCTGCTCAGCCTGCTGCAGACCCACAAGCTGGCTCTGCTCACTCAGCTGCAAACCTTGGCTTCCCTGATCAACCTACAATCACTATGAATCCCATCACCAGCATGGCTCATGTGCCTGAAGTTGTGCCTTCCATCTCTCAAAACATTCAGATGGCCATACACGCTGCCACTTCTACTGCTTCTGTGCCACCCCAGACAGCTGTGCAGGCTGAGACATTGTCAACATCTGCTGTGCCACCCCAGACAGCTGTGCAGGCTGAGACATTGTCAACATCTGCTGTGGTGTCCCCTACACAATCGGCAGCCATGTCAGCTACTTCGGAAATCTACATTTCCCTCTCGAATCTCTTGCTTTGTTCCCAACCATCTGGATCATTCTCCACTCCCCTCGACACTGACATTTCCACTGTTGCCCCTGTGGTTGTCCCAGCCTTGGTGAGCACCACTTCAGTGAAGGCTAGGTCTAAGAAAGGCAAAAAGGCGGACTAAGTGGGGGAGGGAGTGACTGGAGTCCAGGTTACAGCTATGCGCTCCAGAGTAAAGTGATCTTGAGTTTTCCTAGTCTGAATGTATTGCATTTCTATAATCTCATTTTGAACCAATCTATCATGCTTGTTCTGTTAGCCCAAACTTGAATTGTATGCTGTGCTTTTTTTTTTCAGCATGCTTTCCCTCCCGCACAAAGTTCCACCGGATCAGTCAATCCTTCCATTAAAATGGTCTATTCACTGGAGAATTTAAGCTATCACTACACAGGTACTACATACATGGCATCATTGGCTTCACCCCCTCCAGCACAGAGGATTATGCTGCCAATATTGTATTGGCATCATCATCTCGTGAACCATGGTCATAAGCATTGTAATCGTGTATGATGACTAATAATGTTGTTATAATAAGCTAAGCACAGTGTTTGCTGGAGTGCTTCTTCTCTTTACTTCAAACCACCACATCAGCTGTGGTCTCTGAGTTCATCATGACAACTGTCCACTTCACTCATCCATGATTGTTACTCACGTTGACAAAGTCAATCATCATTCTCGGTAAGCTTCTGTCTCTGTCCCCTTGTCCCTTGTTTTAATGCCCCACCAGAGCCACTCGTCCATGATTGTTACTTGTGCTGACAAAGTCAATTGTTGTTCTCAGTAAGCTTCTGTCTCTGTTCCCTTGTCCCTTGTTTTAATACCCCTCCAGAGGGAACTCCTAGTTGCACATGTGTTTACAATTACATTCAAGTCGTTCTGAGCATCATTGTATGAACTGTACCATTCATTGTCCTTTTCTGTGCCTCACTCACCTCCGAACCAATAGCGTTTAATGCCACTCATGATTGGTCATATTGACGCTGTTCATCACTACACCCTGGACCTGACACTGATGCCTGAATCTCAATAATGCTAATATGGTGAGTTCCATTTTGTTATTCATGTGTTCTGGCTGACAGTTATACTCAGACCTTGGTCAAACGGCAACACAATGAAAACTGAGGTAGGTGTTATGCTACTGTTTGACAACTTTAAATCACCACTGACTACATTGTAAGGGACTGCAGTAACATTTGAATGGATCGTGGCAGAAAGGTGAACCAGGCATGCCAATGGGCCAACAATGGTAGTCCATGCATTATAATCCAATTTACATGTTATCATAATGTATTCCATATGAGTGACATTATCAGACATGGAAATGGGACCCCCCTGGATTACAATGCCATTGTAATTTAAGGGGGTCATTGATGTAATTTAGATCACCCCCATGGCAAGGCATTGTCATGCATGAGCTGAAAATCACCTATTACAATTATATACAATTAACTCTAATGGTGCCTAGATTTTTTGGGCATAGTTGTTGCTTCCAAAGTTAGTCCGGCACATACCAAAGATCTATTTGGTAGTGCAAGTGAGTATAATTATCTCACGTTATTACACATGTAATGAGCTTGAACATCAGAAGTTGTGCCTAGATCTATACCCAGAATCCTTTTACTGTTGACTCTGAAGGTTCTTAGCAACACTGGATGATTGGTTGAACCATCAAGCCCATCTTCAAAGCACCGCTTGCCTCTCCCACCCCTCACTCCACTCAACACCTCTCATGAAAATGACACTGCTACATCCATCATTGCCTCTCATGAGGTCACTCCCTTACCAAATGAGGTTGATGGCTCCTTCATAGATGTTGCTGTTGAACCACGTTCTGTGCCTCTAAGCAATGCAACTATTACAGTTTCCCATGCCTCTGTTCCTGCAGAGACTATTATGGGAGTTGGGGTGGCTGGTATCAGCTTCCCTTCAAACGAGGTGGATCCATTGCTTCTGACTTGGAATCATTTAAATATTCATGACAAGAGGTTCACCTACAGTGAATGGATGGGCCAGACTCAACAGGTGGAGGGTGGTTATCCAGTGAACATGGCGTTGGCGTTGGCGTTCAGAATGTCCTCACAGGTCCCATTTGCTCCTTACCATGGAAGTGACAGGGAGACAATTACTCCACAAACGATCCAGATGGGAATGGTGGACATGCACTGGGTGATGTACCTCAACAGTGTAGTTCAACAAGATGGTACATACAGAACAGATCCACATGAAGTGTATGGTGGTTTTTACCCAGATGCTAGGGATCCTGGTTTAGGCATTCAATCTAGTCCTCATCCTCCTCCCCCTCTCGGATATAGGCATCAATTGACCATTGTGGACGCACAGCAAGCACATGGCCTGAGAACTACCCCTCACCCCATTCCAGGGCCCAGCCGTCAACCCAGTGTTCACCTAGATAAACACAAGGTGTCCATCCACCTCAACACCACATAAGTGCAGTATGGCCAGATTAGTATCCTGCTGGAGGTAACATGTTGAATTGCAGGAGAGTGGCTGGACAGTTCATAGAATGTCTCATGTCTGTACAATGACATAGCCCATGACTCGGCATAGCCCTCCTTGTATTGATGACCTGGAGGACCTGATGAAATTGTTGGACTTCTTGTCCCACAGCTCATTCTTGTAGTCGAACTTGCCCTCGTCCTATAAAGTAATTGTGGAAGCATCAATCCAACAGCAGAAAGAGCCAACACACATGGACAATAATTTTCTTGCCCTAACACCCCATGAGAAGTCATCCATACACCAAAAGGAGTAGATCAGGAGGAGGAAGGAGAAGATAGGAATGGCAAGCATATAGAATATCATCCATCCAACCATGTCCTATTTGTGATGAAGGATGAACAGTCTTGCCTTCACCAGCAACTGAAACAATCAGGTAAATGATCTGTTCCATAGCAACGCGAACCAAAACAAGCAACAAGCTTACATAGAACAACATAGTTGCGAAAGCAGAATCTTTCAGTCATCTGGTGCAACCATGTAAGCATGGGCATCATGGACAAACTGCATCTTGTACATCAGGAAGTGCTTCAGAAGCAGGTCATCAGATAACAATCCTCTCCTAGGTGTAAGAGGTTCTTCATATGCAATGTATCAACACAATTCTGAGAGTAATTGGAGATTATCTGACTTGAGATCAACAGAGGCTTGTGTGTGTCGGCAGTACGGAGATGGAAAGGCATAAAACAACTGGGAAAACAGGTGACTGAACCGAAAATAGACTCAAAGACCTTTGCCATGTGGTAGGAGATGAAGTATTCATAGACTTGCATCATCATAATGATGGACTGCTTGATGTCATCTCACCAGACACCAAGCACCTTGTCATGAACCATGCTGTCAATAATATATCAACACAAATTGAAGTGAATGCAGTGGGCTATGTGATACAACCCTAAGACCTAAGTCCTCAGGTTACCACTTGTCAACTAAGAGCTCTATGGAGAGGATAGAGGGAGTAGTTGGAATCTAGGCTGGGTGTGCCTTAGGGAGGAAGATACTCAAGTGAACTAGACTGGGGTTGCCAGTCGATGTTCACTGGGTTTATATATTCATGGACTACATAGGTTTACATAAGGTGTTTCATCTATAACAGTCCAAGCCCTAGGCCCTAGGGCACAGGGGTGTGGCTTAAACGTGTATCAAATGTGAAACATAGCGATGAGACGGAGATGAAACATGTGAGATGGAAGGAGGGTGGAATGGAAGAGAAGCATGTGAAATACGGAGATGAAACATGATGGAATGGAAGGAAAGAGAAGCATGCACAGGCCTTTGGCTGTGTCAAGGGTTGCGACATGCGCGAGGTGAAACGAAGGGTGAAATGAGTGACGATGGTGCAGAGATCAGAGGGCGAGGCTATGGCCATTGATCCTGTGATAAGATAAAGGATAAGGTTCGGTAAGATTAGATAAGAAGAAAGAAAGATAAGTCCATAAGTCCTTGAGATGTCATCCGATAAGGACCAGATGAGGGGCGAAGCGTAACACTATGCAAGCAGAGATCAACCAGTTCAAAGAGGATGGGTATCAGCATCAATAGTGAAGAGATACTCGTAGAATGTCGGGTTAACGTGGAAGACGTTCTTGATCTGGTGGTACATCTCCAGTTCAAGTAGGTTCATCGGCGAATTGAATCAAACCTGCTTGCCAATGAGTTAGTGGATGAATTTCACTCCAAGCACAGATGTATCTTGTTCAAGAAGTGCATGATGGCCATTTGCAAATCTCGCTTCCTTCGGTTGCCAGGCCACGATCTCTTAGTTGGCTTGCCGAGTTTGATGATCACGAGGTAAGGCACGACGTGGCCAGCACACTCGTACAAGCCACAGAATACCTTGTCCATGTTGTGTTGTCGACCGCCTTCTCCAAAGGATATGAAACTCAATGGCTCTGGGTCAAGGTTGGGATCTACACCATGTATATCAAGGATGATATGGGGGTAATGGAATATCCCAGCACGACGAGGCAGGGTTGATGGATCTTTAGAACCTGCCCGTTGTAAAACGTCGGTCCTCTCTGTGGTGACACACAGGGGACCAAGTGTAGAGTCTTGGGCGCGATAGGCTCAACCCAAAGGGGGTCCGAGAGCGTCTGCTGTCATCCTAGGGCCTTGGGGATGGACCGATGCATGGTCCGAAGGCGCGGGAAAGCGGAGTCTGAAAGTCCGAAGTGCGGACTCAGTGGGAGAGGTCGAGGAGAGGCTAGGGGAAGGTCAAGGAGGTGAGGAGGGAGGTTGTCGGTCGTTGGGAAGGGTTTTCGGGTGATCTGACAGGTGGTAGAAGCGCAGGAAAGTGGTGGGTAAGAGTAGGTAAAAGGTAGATACATGTGTAAATACATGTAGAGTCCTTAAATAGGCCCGAAATAGCGTAGCTAAGGTACTACGCACTGTCAGAGATAGGGGAGACCTAAATAGGGTAGTCCGAAGTGAAAGGAAGCGGTCTGAGGACTGTAGGATGGGCCGATGCATGGTCCAGACCGCGGGAAAAAGTGTTGGTCATGCAGACTTGGGGCCGAGAACGTTGGTCCACTTGCAATAGGGCTGAAAGCAGTCCGGGCCATTGGTCTTTTGGCCCGAGACGTCATCAGGTGGTTGGAGTTGGACTGGGTGTTGTTGGGGAAGGCCCAGAGTGTGGCCAATCGCATGGATATCACCGTAGAGCGATTCTGAGCGCTACAGCGGCTTACATTGCAGATACGCCAGAACAGATGTTATTGGCATGTGTGGGCCCAAAGGCATCCCCCTTCACGATCGCGACTTCAAAACAATTTGCGGACCCGGTTCTTGATAACCTGCGTACCAGATCCCATACTCTTGCTTTCATTTGTAGCATCTCCCAGAAGTGTTCCCCAAAGGACTACAAGGAATTCCTGAAGTTCACCAGGTCCTCATCACTGAACGGGGTTGTAGAACCCTGCTGGGATGAATGGCCCTTATCTTGCCCCTCGTGATTCCTACACGTCGAACCCCTACATCATTTCTACCGATTTTCCTGGGACCATGACGTGCAGTGGTGTATTGACATCGTAACACCTCCAGAGATCGACTACCGTTTTAGCCTTTTGCAGATGACTGTCGGGTACCGTGCGTTTGACGATGGCATCTCTCAGCTGAAGCAAGTCACTGGTCACGACCACCAGGCCATCCAGCGTTATATTATAGGTATTATTGCCAGTGCAGTGCCTCCCCGATTTCTTATCACCGTCCGTGCACTAGTCGATTTCCGCTATCTCACCCAGGCCCCCGTCTTCACCAGTGCGTCCCTAGACAAGTTATCAGATACACTTCAACTCTTTCATATGAACAAAGATGCCATCATGTCAGCTGGCTGTCGGAAGGATTCAGATAGCTGGAAGATACCCAAACTTGAGTTACTCCAAAGTGTAGTCTCAAACATTCGACGCTCTGGTCCGCTTATGCAATGGTCTGCCAATGCCACCGAGCACACCCATGTTCAAGAGATCAAGAATCCTGCTCAAATAGGTAATAATCAGAACTATTACAATCAGATTGCCCGCCATCTCGATCGCTCCGATAAATGTTTTTGTTTTGACCTGGCAACGTACTTTGGGATTCGGGAAAGAAGGGATGTAACTTTACCAAAAGAAATTGTTGATTCCGATGAGGAGGATGAAGAGGATGTCAATGCTGATGACGTCCCCACCACTCAACACTTGCAACTATCTCGCTCAACTGTTGATTATTTCTCCATCGCCGACTCTCTTGCACATGGCTACATTCCAAATGCCCTTAAACCCCATTCCACCTTTGCCACAGCCTCCACCGCTTTTCATATCGCAACAAAGCCTTCTCTTCGCCTTACCATCAATGAGGCTGCAGTCAAATTCAGAATTGTGGATCTCCGCCCTGCAATCAACAACTTTCTACAGTGCCTCCAGAATAATTCGGGCTACCCAGTGACGAGCGTTCAAACCCGTGACTCCAACTGTCCACTCCCATTCGATCGTGTTCAGATTTGATACAAGGTCCGCGTGCAACAGTTCCTTTATCACGACAGAAGAAAAGTAGACACGCCTCAAACTCTAAAGGTGTTCCCCCCCTCTACTCGACACCCCCATGGACTCTATGACACAGTCATTGTGAGCCCCAAGTCACAGAGCAACTGGCCGCTACACGGCATCGAAGGTATGCTCTTTCATATCAGTAACTGTCAAGGATTCATATCTCCGTAATTATAGGGCACACTGTTGCCCAGTTATGACTTATCTTTCGCCCACTGGGTACTGATTACCTACTTACTTACGTCCAGCGTTTCGATATACACAGGCAAGGGTCTGATGCAAGTGGTGTACACAGTGGAATGGGAATGCATTTGCTGAGGAGAGCCACCAGAGTGAATGGGACTCGAATCAGGAATGTTATCCCTGTTTCACACATACGATCTCCTGCTCACCTGGTCCTGAATTTCGGTAAGCAGGCACATCCATGCCTCACAAAAGACAGCAGCTATGAGTTGTCAGAGGAGTTTGGGTTGAACAGGTACTGGTCAAAGGAGTTTTTTTTTTATGCACTATCCCCTTCGTAAACTTTGTGTAATACCAGTATAGCGATTCGTACAAATCTGGCTCATCTTCTCACCCTTCCTGATTATCATCACTGCGAGCACCATTGAGAGTCGACTACTATGTCTGACAACACCCGAGCCAAGGCTATGGTAGTGACTACCAATACTTCATTAAGGAATACGTTGACAAGTTCTTTCCTTATGGTTTGTTACTAGCACCCCCTAACTTCGCGCGCAATGCCGCGGTCTCCACTAGTTGTGGGTTTTCAGTTTGATGGAACATGTCTTCACAATGAGCTCACTAGCTTACAGCTCGGGTCCCAGCCGCCATCGTTGCGCAGAAAGGAAGACTTGTACTGCGTGTTATGTTTTATTCTCTTTCGCACGCCTGTCAGCATGTTACTTCATTTTCTCTCACGTTTACCTCACTTTGCCTCGGTGGCATTCGCTGAAACTCGTAGAACGTCCTGCAAGTTTCCTTGGATGCTGACGCGTCTCTTTCTTATCTCTCTTATCTCTGACCAGCCCTAAAGA
>JBBPMC010000795.1:1416-16450 GCA_038090115.1 Strobilomyces echinocephalus
TAGGGAGAATGGAGAGATGTTCGGCCAGGAGTCGAAGAGATGTTTCGTATGCGAGAAGAGTGGAGGGATGCCTGTGTTTTTCGGCTGCAAATATCCATGCTCGTGAGGCATGCAAGTCAGCGGCAGACACCGTGTGGGATATGTCTGCTAGCTGTTCATACAAAGTGAATATCTCCTGCAGGTTGCCCTGTTACCATAATCATAGTAAGAACTAAATGTGGGACAGAAGCACTAAAACTCAAGGAAACTCACTGATGAAGATGGACCATGGTTGCCCTGTAAGGACACGAGGTGATGGTAGCGAGTGGCAAGACAAATGTTAAGATGATCCAAAGATGAGGAACGATTAGGGTGCCCGTGCGGGCGAAGCAAGAGTGCTTCTCGGTCGAGGATAATGGCCTCCTCAAGATCCTGCAATGCACCGAACTCATTGTAGCGAGTGGTGAGACAGCTGGCAAGATTATTTAGAGACAAGGAACGACCAGGGTGTCCTTGGGGGCATAGCGAGAGTGCTTCTCGGTCGAGAGTAATGGCCTCCTCGAGATCCTGCAATGCCCCGAGCTGATTGTAGCGAGTGCTGAGATCAATGCCAAGATTATTCAAAGACATGGCACGATCAGGGTGTCCTTGCAGGCAAAGCGAGAGTGCTTCTCGGTGGAGGACAATGGCCTCCTCGAGATCCTGCAATGCACCAAGCTCGTTGTAGCGAGTGGCGAGATAGCTGGCAAGATTATTTGAAGACGAGGAATGACCAGGGTGTCCTTCGGGACATAGCGAGAGTGCTTCTCGGCCAAGAGTAATGGCCTCCTCGAGATCTTGCAATGCCCCAAGCTTATCATAGCGAGTGCCGAGACGGATGGCAAGACTATTCAAAGATGAGAAATGAAAGGGGTGTCCCTGCGGGCAATGCAAGAGTGCTTCTCGGCCGAGGATAATGGCCTCCTCGAGATCCTGCAATACCCCAAGCTTATTGTAGCGAGTGCTGAGATGAAAGGCAAGATTATTCAAAGACAAGGAATGATCAGGGTGTCCTTGCGGGCAGAGTGAGAGTGCTTCTCGGTCAAGCACAATGGCCTCCTCGAGATCCTGCAATGACCCGAGTTTATCATAGCGAGTGCAGAGATGAATGGCAAAACAAGCCAAAGATAAGGAACGGCAAGGGTGTCCACGCGGGCAATGCAAGAGTGCTTCTCGATCGAGGACAATGGCCTCCTCGAGATCCTGCAATGCCCCGAGCTTATTGTAGCGAGTGCCGAGATCAGTGGCAAGATTAACCAAAGACGAGGAACGATCAGGGTGTCCCTGCGGGCGAAGCGAGAGTGCTTCTTGGTCGAGAACAGTGGCCTCCTCGAGATCCCCCGATGCCCCGAGCTTGTTGTAGCGAGTCCAGAGAACATTGGCAAGATCATTCAAATACGAGGAGCGGTGAGGGTGTCCTTGCGGGCGAAGCGAGAGCGCTTCTCGGTCGAGGACAATGGCCTCCTCAAGATCCTCCAACATCCCGAGCTTGTTGTAGCGGGTACAAAGACAACCGGCAAGACAACTCAAGGACGAGGAAC
Source organism: Strobilomyces echinocephalus (assembly GCA_038090115.1). Lineage (NCBI taxonomy): Eukaryota > Fungi > Basidiomycota > Agaricomycetes > Boletales > Boletaceae > Strobilomyces > Strobilomyces echinocephalus. The sequence continues at coordinate 2,976 of JBBPMC010000795.1, forward strand.
GGTGAGGGTGTCCTTGTGGGCGAAGCGAGAGTGCTGCTCGGTTGAGGATGACGGCCTCCTTGAGATCCTGCAATCCCCCGAGCTTATCGTAGCGAGTGCAGAGATAAATAGCAAGACCATTCAAAGACGAAGAACGATCAGGGTGTCCTTGTGGGCGAAGTGAGAGTGCTTCTCGGTCAAGGACAATGGCTTCCTCAAGATCCTCTGACATCCCGAGCTTGTTGTAGCGAGTACAAAGGCAACTGGCAAGACAACTCAAAGACGAGGAACGGTGAGGGTGTCCTTGTGGGCGAAGCAAGAGTGCTCCTCTGTTGAAGATGATGGCCTCTTCAAGATCCTGCAATCTCCCGAGTGTACTGTAGCAAGTGGCGAGACGAGCGGCAAGACTATTCAAAGACGAGGAACGATCAGGGTGTCCTTGCGGGCGAAGGGAGAGTGCTTCTCGGTCGAGCATGATGGCCTCCTCAAGATCCCCTGATGCCCCAAGCTTATTGTAGCGAGCCCAGAGACAAATGGCAAGACTATTCAAAGACCAGGCACGACCAGGGTGTCCTTGCGGGCGAAGCGAGAGTGCTTCTTGGTCGAGGATGATAGCCTCCTCAAGATCCTGCAATCTCCCGAGTTTACTGTAGCAAGTGCCGAGACGAGCGGCAAGACTATTCAAAGACGAGGAACGATCTGGGTGACCTTGTGGACGAAGCGAGAGTGCTTCTCGATCGAGGATGATGGCCTCCTCAAGATCCTGCAACCTCCCGAGTGTACTGTAGCAAGTGCCGAGACGTGCGGCAAGACTATTCAAAGACAAGGAACGGTCTGGGTGTCCTTGCGGACGAAGCGAGAGTGCTTCTCGGTCGAGCATGATGGCCTCCTCGAGATCCCTCGATGCCCCGAGCTCATTGTAGCGAGCCCAAAGATGAAGGGCAAGATTATTCAACGACGAGGAACGATCGTGGTGTCCTTGTGGGCGAAGCGAGAGTGCTTCTCGGTCGAGCACAATGGCCTCCTCCAGATTTTCCATGACGCCGAACTGGTCGTAGCGGGTCTGAAGTTGAACAGCAAGCCAGGCCAAAGACACAGATTGCATGCTGTGGCCAGGTCCGCATCGTTCCAGTGCTTCGCGAGCAAGCACGATCGCGTCGTCGATGTACCTGGCAGTTGCCCTGTTCCCCGGTTGGTCGAACGCGTCAGCAAGTGACTTTGACCGTGAATGCAGTTCTGTGACTGGGACAAGGTCAGTTCTATCGTTTCCCACTAGTCCGAACAAGTACTTTGTGAATCCATGCCAAATGACTGTGCTGTCCCTGCTGCGACTCGGAAGCTTCCTGAACGTCGCTGTCAATGTTCATCATTTATGCGACCACCCAATCGAATCCATTGACCACATACTAACAGAGTGCCCCAGCCCCGAAAGATGTATGCACAGCAACTCTGGCCCGCATGCGTGGGCCAATGGCAAAACCCGAGCATCGGCGCCATACTTGGATGTACCAAGCCCGGGCCACCCTTGACCCGGGTCCGCCCTGCCAATGAAAACAGAACTCCCCGCGACTCAGAGAACGGGTAAAACTCGCCTACTAATATCGGAATCACCCCCTTTGATCTGGGTTGTCAGATGCAGCAAGGTGATTGGCAACCAAAGACCAACAGAGGATATGATTATCAAACGATGGACGAAAAGATTAACGACCGAGACCGCCGAATAGCGTCGGCACGAAAAGAAGCCAGCCTGATCTATAAAGTTAGAGAACATACACTCCCCACCTCACCTGAACTACCCAACGACTGGGTAACAAACCAAGAAGTTTTAGTGGGTATCAAGCCACACAGGCCCCCTACTAGTTGACCAGGTTGTGGGGGCGTGCGTAAGAGCATTTCCCGGAGTTCTCCTTAGGCAGCCTCCGCCTAATTAGCATTTAAGTGACTTGTCAGCCGCTACTTAATATTATCGCTTGTCCAAAAAAAAGTTCGTCATTTACATCGAAAGATATATTTACCTTCTGATCCTACGCACGCAATTCGACCTGGCGGTTGGTGTGCAAGCTGGCCAGAATTCGAGTTGAGACAGTGACTCGTGGCACGTGTTCCACCGCAAATTAATGGATGCGTGCGGTGGCACCGGGCTTGACTGCCAGTGACCGATGATCACGATTCAGGGTTGGAGCGAAAGCAAAACAACACCCTTTGACTCTGAAGACAAAGATAATCTACACGGCCCAATCGCGCCCAACCGGAAACCACGGATGCCCGTCCAACCTCAACACCCCCTCCCATTCACCCACTTCCCCCATCGACGCCGGAAGTACCTCCAAACTCCGACACACCTCGCGCAGTCTTCGAACCGACTGACCGGCGACCCGCCGCCCATCAGCCCTCCGTCCACGCCGATCCAAAAGAGCAGACGCACCTCCTGGCGTTCCTCCACCCAAGGTCCCCCCGACCGTCCATCCAACGTCTCCAACAACGCCCCCGCGAACTTTGCCTGTCCCCTCGGCGAGAAATCCCGGTCCTACCCCATCCTACCGTGAGCCGCGTCGCGCACGCCAAAGGGGAAACGAGCGGGGACCCACCTGCTGCACCGCCGCGCACGCCGCCGTGAACTTGAGAAAGTTGGGATACCCGACCGCAGCCCTCCCGACGTCCTCGTACTCGCCCCCGAGGTCCTTGAGCGACACCTGCTCGGGGGGGTTAGAACACGCCCCCGATGCCACCCGAACGGAGTAGGAAGTACGAACGGAAAAGACGGCGCTCGAGAGCGCTTGCACTGCCGTCAACCACGTCGTCTGGAACGTGTACTCTTCCAACGCGAGCCCTTGCAGCCCGGTTACGAGCTCGATCTCGATCACCTGTGCCGCGTACCAATAGGCGAACACCCGCTCTTCGGCAGAATACAGCGACAGCTGTGCCCCGGAAAAAATGACTTCGCGGATCGTCGACAGTCTGTGCACCAACACGGCGGTGCACACCCTCTGCAAGGGGTCGGGTTCAGGCTGCCAAGGCCGTCAGACGTGTGCACGCGACGACGGGCGCGTACTCAAGGTTCGACGTGTTCTACAATCTCTGTACATAGCGCATAGAGTGCGTGCCAGTCGAACAGCGACTTCATACAGTATCTTCGTCGTCGCGCAGGGTTGTACCACAGCGCCTTGGCGTATCCGAGTTCGAGCTAGCCCAGTTTGAGCATGAAAACACGACACGGCACCTCAACACGCACCTCTATGATCGAACGCTCGATGAGCGCCAGAGGAGACACCGTTGGCCTGTTCCAACGCCGACCGACCATATCGATAAACGAATCATAAGATATTCCGCAGTTCTCTGCGAAGAACGAATCCACCACGTGTTTTTGCGTGTACTTGCTCAACACCAGGCCGTCCTCGAACAGCGTTGACTGGAAACAGTGTGCTCAGTCGACAACCGACACGTGGAAAGGGACGTCCGTACCTGGCATGCCGCCCGGACATACGGAAGCCATCCATCTGGTGTCGACGACCACACTTGGAGGTGACCCATGGTCTGCAATCGACGTGAGCCAAGCGCGACGCGATCGACCACCTTCTAACCGGCGAGTTCTGACACGGCAGCCAAGGTGCTGAGCTGTTCGAGCGAGTCCAGAAACCCGACCAGTTTGTTCCGTGTGACGTCCTGCTCGGACAGCCGTATGACATAGACCGGTATGAACGAGACGAGAACGCGGGCGAACTGGGGATCAAAGGCGTGAGGCGCCGGAGAGCCGGGTTTAGGCTCTGGGGCGCCGTCTTTCGTATCTTTCGTATCAGTTGCCGCGCCGCGTCGACGAGCGGTGGGAAGCGGTGGTGTTCCTTGGACAGCTGTGCCGACTTAGCAAACACCAAACGACGCACGACGAGGTCTGAACCTTGCGCAACACGAGCCGATCACGGAGCGCCTCCCTCTGTACCCTGAACGCTGCGTCGCATCAGCCGAGTTCGACAGCGCATCGTTCGATATTACCCTTGAAAGACCAGTCCAGCCAGAAACATGCGCGTTCCAACATGGATTGGGCGTAGGACACAGGGAGAGCTTCCGCCAATGGGACGTTGCACTTTTGCTCTGCCAGTCCTCGGTCTGCCAAGAGACGTGAGGGGGCGCGTTGGATGGAACCAATGCGAGGGACGCACGTCGTACACGTTCCCCTTGTTGAGCTCGCGCCACGAGAGGTCGCACGACTTGAGCAGCCCGTACACGTACGCTCTGAGGACGACGGTGACGAGTGCGAGGGGCCTCCGTGGGTCTTTGTTCTGGTCCACAGCGACCAGCTCGGGGTCTGTCTCCCTCAGCGCGTGGACGTGCAGAGACGAGTAGACGGTCTGTGGGAGGATCTGTCCGCTGGCGTCAACGCGCGCTAGAGGATCAAGATGGGTACGCACCTCGCAGGCACAAGCGCGGCCGGGGATCCAGCAAACTTCTTCTGGGACCAACGCCTCGAGCGGGTCAAACGCGGGTCTCGACTGGTCCATCAGTGCCAGACCGCTGTCGCACCGCGATTCGCCGATCTATTTTTGGGGTCTGAGCGGGCACGGAAGAACGGCGTAGACGACCTACTTCGAACGCGGCCATGGTGTCTCGGTTGGCAAGGACGAGTCCGCCCGAGTGCATGTCTGAAGAGAGGCAGCTAGAGCGGGGGACGTTGACCGTGCGTGGTTGCCTGCAGCAGCATGGTCGGACGAACGTCTAGGTGACGTCGTAGAAACCATCGCCGCCGGGCAAGCACACGTCGTGTGCGAGTTCGTCGGCCATGGCTCATCGAGGTTGTTGCAGACGAGGCAAAGAGGGGAACGTAGGTTTGATGAATCCATTTCGACGCGCCGAAACGTGAGATTCGAGCTTGGCGTGGCCATCTCCGACAGACCAGACGTCGCAAGGTCTTGTGTGCGATGGTGCCAATGCGGGCTGTGCACCGCAACGAGGAGGGTCGAGGGACTCGTTCTCGGGTAAAAAACGTCGTCACGTGTTGCCGCGGCTCCACGGCTCGCCCGGCACCCGTTCGCACTCGACGACCCCTTCCATCGTGACGCCCAGCCAAGCCGAGGCAGCGCTCTTACTTGGCATGGAAGGAGAGGGCGATGATCCGCTTCGTCTCGATAAGACAAGGGGAGAGATACCGAGACAGGTAACATGCTAGGGCGCTCGCCACTGGCTGTGTCGCTCCTCTGCCAGTCCAGGCGCCCTTCGAATAAAACGGTGCGTAGCAATGGTCCCGATCTCGTTTTCGCTCGCATTTACGCCTATAGCTGGGTCCAATGTCAGAGGGATGAACGAGAAGAGGAATCGTTCTCTTTTTGGGACGATATGTACTACGCGTCAGCAAATCGGTCCCGTCGTCGAGCTCCACCGTCGGGTCTGCGCACAACCACGACCTCGCAACAAGCAGTTTCCAGACACAACTCGGCAGATGCCCTTTCCTACTTGGTCGACATGAATAATTAGTCCGTCCGGTAGCCTTCTGATTTCCCTTCGACTCGCAGCGTAGTAAAATTCGCCGTCCAACTTCCCGAAGCCCAGGAAAAGAGACGCGGAGAGAGGGACGTATATGCGCAGGGGAACGCAGGTGCGTCCAAGTCGCCCACGATCGTGGCATGAATCATTCACGTCTACCAGGTGATGACAACGCATCCCAAGAAGGATCTATCGAGACGTGAACTCGCCGACGTTTAGCGTGTTGTCGAGGAGTAAAACAAGTTGTTACTGAGAGCCAGTACGTTGACGAGCAAAGGCACAGTGCGAGTCACCACATAAACGCGAGTACGTTCCTTGCCGCACCCCCCCATGCCCTGTTTATCACCGCGTCCGTTACACGACGAAGCTACGCAGCTCGATCAAGCCATCGAAGAACATCGCGATCACTTGGAGAACCACGAAATGGAGATCGAATATAGGAAGCGTTCACATGCCGCCAAAGAGACCCATCGCTTGGGCAAGCTGGGCGTGGAGCCGACGATTTCTGGACGAAGGACATGACGGCATCTTCGTATTGGTGAGCGTTGTTCATGATGCGTACGGCGGTGACCAACGCTACCGTCAGGCTGTTGTTGGAATACGAGCACGTGACAAGCTTGGATCCAGAGGCGATGGATTACTGGTGACAAGCAAGCTGCGGACGGACGAGGTGTGTGGCATTTCCTTCAGACGCTCAGAGTGATCGATCTGTGTTCGCGCTGGTAGCATTAAAGGATCAAATCCGGTGAAGTCTGCATTGTTTCATCCTTATCAATCAGCTGTGCCGTACCACCACACCTAACACCAGTCCACTTGACACGTCACTGGGTCTTAGCGTCCTGAGCCGTCTGCGTGGACGAGGACGACCGGGGCCTCGCCGCATGCGACGACGCGCGCGTGCTTGTCCAGCGCAGACTCGGTATAGACCAGCACGCCCGACCCGTCCGAATCGTCGTCCATTGTCCTGACGGCAGACCTCGGGGATGTGCGACGGTGGGAATGGAACGAGAGTCTCGTTGGTGCGCCCCACGTATGGCTGATGGCAAAGCGTCTCGTCGTCAGGTAGCGGTACTCGTCTGCAAATTCTAATAATCTCGAATGTATACAGAGGTGAATCGAACACGTTCGTCTCTACCGAGCGGGCAACCAAGACCGACTCGCTAAGCGCCAATGTGAACGTAGAGAACGCGCTGATCGACCGGTAGGTTGATCGATCTCATTGTCTGATGCACCGCGTACGCCGCGCCCGTATGGTCTAGACGATCGGAGTCGTCTATCATCAGTCGATAAAACATCGACATGACCTTGTTCGTCTCGCCATCGTCCACTGCCCACATTGTCCCGATCACCGAATGGAACCCGATGAACTGCATCGCCGACGCAAGATGGATCATTCCGTCAGGGCTGTGGCACGCCGACAAGTACGTTCTCGAGCTCCTCGGCGACTCTTGGTATGCAAACTTCTCCAACCTCCGAGTCGATGCGCGTGGATGCAGCAGCGTCGTTGACGCATTGCTTTATGTTGGCCAGTTCAGAACCAATAGAGAAAAGTTCGAAAGATACTTCAAATTACCTACTACGCTGGATTGTCGAACGCAATTCGACCTGGCGGTTGGTGGCAATGCTGAAGCATGGCCAGGATCCCGTTCGAGGCAGTGAGGGGTACATGTGGGACTCTGCATGCCCTGCTTGAATGGCTGATGATGATTCAGGGTTCGAGCGAGTAAAGCAACACCGAAAAAAAGGAATCTACAAGCCCCAGCCATGCCCTACCGGAAACCCACGGATGCCCATCCCACCTCAACGCCCCCTCCCATAGCCAACCGGATATGAACGTTTCTTCAATCGACTGCTTCGTGCGCTGAATGCTCACATAGAAATATGTCACGTTCCAAGAATGACCGGTCGGCCGTCGTCGTTTCACGTTATTATACTTTCTCGATGTCACGTTGCTGCATCATGCCAAGGTACCCGAATACCTTTTTGTAGAGAGACGTAGAACTCGTCCCTCAGCATCTGAGGAACATACCCAGGGGAGCCAAGGCAAACTCAAACCCAGATCAGAGAGGGGGAACGCACCCAGCCTTCAATTTGCACCTCCAAAATCCGACCTGTCGATGGCACCGCGACGTCGCCCTCCCAGCGTCAAACACTCCCATAACTGAGATCTCGCCCCAAAGCACAGCACGCAGCTTGTTGGATTGCTGTGAGGAGAGCATCAGCGAGACGAGGGTCGCGAATCGGCGGTTCTACACAGGGGGTCATTCGTCTCGGCAACTCGCTGCAATAAGCTCGCGGTGCGTCTCGTGGGGCCCGTGGACACGATGGGGTGTCATCGTGCGCAGGACGGGGAGAGCCAGACGAGGGTGCGTTTCATGCCCTGCGTGCTACGTCGCTGCCGACTGGCAAGATGATTCAGAGACGAGGAACGATCTGGGTATCCTTGCGGGCGAAGCGAGTCAGCGGCCTTACGACCAGTTCAGCGTCATGCAGAATTCCGGGGGATTCGGGATCTTCCATGATGCTGAACTGGCCGTAGTCCCCGATTCGCATTCTAATAAAAGGTCGACGCCACCATCACCCGAGCAGACTCCACCTTCGCAGCGCACTTCGCCGCACACGGATGCATTTCATTCGACAGCGACTGGCCAGGCCCTCTGAGTCGCGCCGGCCGCGCTCTGCACCCTCGACGACGACCTCTTCCTGCTCGCGCGCATCGCGACGCTAAACCAAGCCGTCGCAGCGCTCTTACTTGGCATGGAAGGAGAGAGAACCTGTGCACGGCGATCCAAAAGATGAGGGGGAAAGATACTGAGACAGGTGACAAGCTGGGGCACTCGCCACCGGTCGAGTCGCTTCTCCGCAAAATAAGGCGCTCTTCGGTGTTTAGCAATCATCCAGATCACGTTTTCACGCGAATCTAGCTGGGTCCAAGGTCAGAGGAACGAAAAAGAGGAATCGCTCTCTTTAGGATGGACGCTACGCACTACACGTCAGCAGTTCGGCTCCGTCGTGGAGCTGAGCGCTCAACCGTCTGGTCGGCGGGGATGGAACAAGAGTCTCATCCCCCATACGGCTGATGGCGAAGCATCTCGTCGTCAGGGAGTGATAGTCGTCCGCTAATTCTAATAACCTCGAATGTATACAGACGTGGATCGAATACAAGTATCTTTTCAGAGGGGCTACCTAGACCGACGCGCTAAGCGCCAATGTGGACATAGAGAATGCGCTGGTCGATCGGTACGTGGATCGACCTCATCGTCTGGTTGATCGCGTACGCCGCGCGCGTGTGGTCCAAACGACCGGAATCGTCCATCATCAATCGATAGAACGTCGACGTGATCTTGTTCGTCTCGTCGTCATCCACGGCCCACATCGTCCCGATCACAGAACGGAACCCGATGAACTGCATCGCCGACGCTAGATGGATCATCTCGTCTGGGCTCTCCTCGTCTCCGACGGTCGTGTGGCATGCAGACAGATATGCGAACTCGGCGTCCTCGAGATCACACCGGATGATCCGCTCGATCGTAAAGTCACCGTCGCGCAGCGCAAACGCTGATTGGAACGGTTTCTCCCCGTTCGCGAGGCCGTGGCAGGCAAAGTGAACCCACGAGTTCTTTTCGAGCTCCTTGGCAACTCTTGGTATACAGGCTTTCTCGCCCTCGATCCGTGTGAACGTGGCAGCATCGTTAATGCACCGCTTGATGTCGGCCAGTTCTGAACTGATAGAGAAAAGCTCGCTCTGCCCAGCAGCATATGCTTGACCAATTGCGACGAAGCGTTTCACATCGCTCATGGACGAACGGGGGCGCCTGGCTTGGATGAGAGCGCTCAATGTGGGGGCGTAAGAGGAGATGTAGAGATCTGCGAGATTCTGTTGACCCTTCCTATATGGACCGGCAGCGTGCAGAGGGAGGGTAGAAAACTCGGCGGTGGGACACCACCATATTCTGGACTGCAATGGACATGTTGTCTGGAGAACGCGAACGATGGGACACACAACATCGTCCCAGAGTTCCCGTAACATACGACCAAGTATTTTCGGTGCATTCATCGTCATTGCACGTCCAGTCGTGCCACGGAGTATCGAGGACAGGTGTTGAACATCTTGTTTAGTGATCGATAATGGGATATGAACAGGGTCACGGTCCTCGAAGACAATAAGGGCATCGCAGCCATACTGACTGGAGTTCACGATGATGACAGGACCGTCGCTTGCAGCACGCCGCAGATGCGAGAACACAGAAGGCAGGAGGAAGTGAGAACAGCCAGGCAAGTTGCGAATAGCAATGATAACTGCTTGCATTGCGAGGTTGTGCCGGCATAATTGCTCATGCTGATCCATCCCCGGAGACTCGAGAACCTTATGAATGAGCAAGGATAAGTGAGTAAACTCGTTTGCCAACGTCTCTCCAGCCGGACTGGATGCGATGACGTCATCAAGTGGGGAACGAAGGCGAGTGAGCTGGTTCCAAAATACACCCCGACCTTGCTCTAAGAGTTCGACCGCACGCTGCGACGCACCATGACGAAGGCAGGCTGAAAATGCGTCCACTGCGAGTGATGAAGAATGCATTTTGAGGATGTCGAGATGCTGGGGAAGGGTAGGGAGAATGGAGAGATGTTCAGCCAGAAGTCGAAGACATGTTTCGTATGCGAGAAGAGTGGAAGGATGGCTGTGTTTTTCGGCTGCAAATATCCATGCTCGCAAGACATGCAAGTCAGCAGCAGACGTCGTGTTGGATATGTCTGCTAGCTGTTCATACAAAGTAAATATCTCCTGCAGGTTGCCCTGTTGCCATAATCATAGTAAGAACAAAATGGGGGACAGAAAGTACTAAAACTCAAGGAAACTCACTGGCGAAGATGGACCATGGCTGCCCTGCAAGGATACGAGGTGATGGTAGCGAGTGGCAAGACAAATGACAAGATGATTCAAAGATGAGGAATGATTAGGGTGCCCTTGCGGGCGAAGCAAGAGTGCTTCTCGGTCGAGGATAATGGCCTCCTCAATATCTTGCAATGCCCCCAGCTTATCATAGCGAGTGCTGAGACGAACAGCAAGATTATTCAAAGATAAGGAACGGTGAGGGTGTCCTGGCGGGCGAAGAAAAAGTGCTTCTCGGCAGAGGATTATGGCCTCCTCGAGATCCTGCAATTCCCCGAGCTTACTGTAGCGAGTGCTAAGATGAACAGCGAGGTTACTCAAAGACGAGGAACGATCTGGGTGCCCTTGCGGGCGAAGCGAGAGTGCTTCTTGGTCGAAGATGATGGCCTCCTCGAGATCCTGCAATGCCCCGAGCTTATTGTAGCGAGTGCCGAGACGGATGGCAAGATTATTCAAAGATGAGGCATGATCAGGGTGTCCTTGCGGGTGAAGCGAGAGTGCTTCTCGGTCGAGGACAATGGCCTCCTCGAGATCCTGCAATGCCCAAAGCTTATCATAGCGAGTGCCGAGATAAATAGCTAGATTACTCAAAGACGAGGAACGAAGAGGGTGTCCCCATGGGCGAAGCGAGAGTGCTTCTCGGCCGAAGATAATGGCCTCCTCGAGATCCTGCAATACCCCGAGCTTATCATAGCGAGTGCCGAGACGGATGGCAAGATTATTCAAAGATGAGGAACGAAGAGGGTGTCCCCCCGGACGAAGTGAAAGTGCTTCTCGGCCGAGGATAATGGCCTCCTCGAGATCCTGCAATTCCCCGAGCTTATTGTAGCGAGTGCTGAGACAAACGGCAAGATTATTCAATGATAAGGAGCGATCAGGGTGTCCTCGCTGGCACAGCGAGAGTGCTTCTCGGTCGAGGTTGATGGCCTCCTCGAGATCGTGCAATGCCCCCAGCTTGTTGTAGCGTCTCCCAAGATGGCTGGCAAGATTATTCAAAGACGAGGAATGATCAGGATGTCCTTGCGGGCGAAGCGAGAGTGCTTCTCTGTCGAGGATAATGGCCTCCTCGAGATCCTGCAATTTCCCGAGCTTATTGTAGCGAGTGCCGAGACGGATGGCAAGATTATTCAAAGATGAGGCATGACCAGGGTGTCCCCATGGGCGAAGCGAGAGTGCTTCTCGGTCGAACACAATGGCCTCCTCGAGATCCTGCAACGCCCCGAGCTTATTGTAGCGGGTGCTGAGATGAATAGCAAGGTTACTCAAAGACGAGGAATGGTCAGGGTGCCCTTGCGGGCGAAGCGAGAGTGCTTCTCGGTCAAGGATAATGGCCTCCTCGAGATCCTGTAATGCCTGAAGCCTATCGTAGCGAGTGCCGAGACAGACGGCAAGATTATTCAAAGATGAGGAACGAAGAGGGTGTCCCCGCGGGCAAAGTGAGAGTGCTTCTCGGTCGAGGATGATGGCCTCCTCGAGATCGTGCAATGCCCCCAGCTTATTGTAGCGAGTGCCAAGATGGATGGCAAGATTATTCAAAGACGAAGAACGATCTGGGTGTCCTTGCGGGTAAAGCGAGAGTGCTTCCCGGTGGAGGATAATGGCCTCATCCAGATCCTGCAATTCCCCGAGGTTATTGTAGCGAGTCCAGAGATGAATGGCAAGATTATTCAAAGACGAGGAACGGTCAGGGTGTCCTTGCGGGCGAAGTGAGAGTGCTTCTCGGTCGAGCACAATGGCCTCCTTGAGATTTTCCATGATGCCGAACTGGTCGTAGCGGGTCTGAAGTTGAAACGCAAGCGAGGCCAAAGACACAGATCGCATCCAGTGGCCATGGCTGGATTGTTCCAGTGCTTTGCGAGAAAGCGCGATCGCTTCGTCGATGTACCTTGCCGTGGCCCTGTTCCCCGGTTGGTCGAACGCGTCAGCAAGTAACTTGGACCGTGAATGCAGTTCTGAGACTGGGACAAGGTCAGTTCTCTCGTTTCCCGCTAATCCGAACAAGTACTTCGCGAATCCATGCGGCAAAATGACCGTGCTGTGCCTGCTTCGACTCGGAAGCTTCCTAAACGTCGCTGTCAATGTTAGTCATTTATGGCACCTTGCACGTCGAAAGATATATTTACGCTGGGTCGTCGAACGCAATTCGACCTGGCAACGCTGGAGCAGAGAGGGGCACGTTAGTCTGGTAACCAGACCGTCTATGAGGCATCTATCGACGGCTTGCCTCATAGACGGTCTGGTTACCAGACTCATCACTGGCAAGCATTGAGCATGCTATGACATGACATGCATTTCAGTTTCATCTCGTTTTGGAGTGGAAATAGAACCCTGTCTATTGGTAGCTAATATTCTACCTTGACAATGTAAATATAGTGTGAATGTATGATATTTGAGAGGGATTCTGTTTAATTGCATGAATATCTATGGGCTTGAGAACTGTATATATAGTGGGACTGACTCTCTAATTGCCATAGCAATATTTCTTGAATGTGTAAGCCCTGCCACTGCATGGCAATAAACTTGTAAAATTACACTGAGACCATATGTATGCTGTCTGTGATACTAGTCATGGGATTGCTTGTACCACAAATTTAAACATTGTAATGACTAGCTAAGGTACTTGTTTGGGTGACTAGGTATTACCTAAGAGTAATCATGACTGCACTCCGATGATATATACACAGGATTTTCCCTGCCCATACTGTGAGCAAGGCCAATGATTGAATGACGAAACTGTTTTCCACACAGGGCACAGAAAATATATAGATTCATAAGTGCACAGCAATGGCTATTAGTACCAGTATATAGTGAATACAACACGACTTGCCGGGAACGGCAAGCCTCCCCAGAATGGCCCGAGTGACGAGTGGTCACCAACTGAGGCTGGCAGCGGTGGAAGCTGAACGGGAATCATATCGGAATAAGGGGCGCGAAGCCGATGTCGTCGGGTTATACAAGACGTACTTGCAAATGAAATATGGAATCTGCCGTGCGGCAGTCCAAGCCAATCTCAGTCAGCTGTCTCTTCACATCCATCGAGCGCGCGCCCTACCTCCAGAGTTGAACCGCGAACAGCGCCGAATCAAATGCCCCGCTGCTCGCGAGACTCTGCCAAAACAGCATCTGACCC
>JBBPMC010000796.1:0-16432 GCA_038090115.1 Strobilomyces echinocephalus
CCCCAACACCGGCGGTAGCAGCAGCATCAGCGCACGGCCCCGCGGGGGGACTTCTCCGGGAAGCGCTCCTCGATCGTGTCGGGAAACTCGTGCGGTCTGTCCATGTCCGTGTGCCGGTGGGTGGACCCGGCGTGGCTGACGCGGACCAATCGAGCAGTCTCGACGGCTCGCTCGACGGGCGCGACACCAAGTTTGCCATGGATCCGGTGTGTAGGAACATGCTGTTGGCCGTCTGTGAGCGTGCCATAAGCCACCTGGCTTCGTCCTAGAATCATCGACCATGACCTATTCCTGACGGGGGGCCGATCATACACTCGGAGCAGTAGTTCGTTCAGATGAAAGATGCCGGTCTAGAAACGTAACCACGCAATTCTTGAGATGTGAATGTGACCTGTCGATATTCTATGATGCGCCATGTACGCTGTTACATGTAGGACTAGTGATGGGCTACAATAAGGATATGTGATAGTTTTCGTGTGGACCGTGACGATGTCAGAGAGAACGATGCAAACGACGTGATCAAAAGCTGATAAAAGCGACAGAAAGCGACCGACGCGCTAGGAGAAAAAGTAGAGCGACTTGCGGATCGTCTCCACCTCGAACGTACCCTTCTCCGGATGGGGCGGGATCAGGTGCGACAGCTTGATGAACTTGTTCCTGAACGCCGCCGGCACGTCCTCGTCCTCGTCCTCGTCCTCGCTCTGCTCTTCGTCCACTTCGACCTGGAAGCGTTTCTTGGTCGCACCTCGCGGTCGACCTCGAGGGCGCTTGGCTGGCTCCGTGGGTGCCTCGGTGGCGGTGGTCGCGGTGGCGGTGGGGGTAACGTCGTCCTCCAAAGTGATGGTCGAGATGGAGCTCTCTTCGCTCCCAGCGTCGGTGACGTCCAGCAAGTTCTCGACCCCCGCGTTCTCCTTCTCGAGCTCCGCAGCCACGTCCTTGCTCACCGATATCCGACACCCCGCGGCCATGAGCGACTTGAACACGCTCTCCTTGCGGATCGCCGTCAGCGGTACGACGTGGCTAGCGTAGCGCTCCCGGAACTATATCGCATGCATGACGCGTCCAGATGGGAACGTGGGGAAGAAATCGGGGGTGTGGCTCACCTCGGCTTCGAGTTTGCTCAGTATGTCGGAGGAGTGGAGGGCGATGAACGTCTCTCGGATGACTTCCGACATATCGTCGATGTTGGACGCGTGCGTCCAGTACGAATCATGCACGGACGCGAACGTGATGTCGCGCGTCTTTTAAGCGCCGTCAGTCGTCGCTCGACCCACGAGATCCAAAGAGACGACTCACCCGGCATTCCAACGCCGTCAACATCATGTGCGTCGCATCCAGCGAGTGAATAAAGTTGGGCGGAAAGGCAGACGCTTGCTTGATGCTGTTGACGGCAGCGGGTGCGGTCGGATCCGAGATATACACCGTCTGCAACGACGTCACGATCTGCTTGCGTTTCGCCTTGCGATACGGCTGCACGATCGGGAGTCCCAGCGGCGTCGTCCACACTACCGTCGCCATTTGTTCCTGCCGAATGCGGGCATCCACCGTATTCGCCTTGGCGTTCGCACGTGGGGGTTTCAGAATCTCGGGGAGACGTTCCTTGGGAATGCCTTTGGTGATGAGTTTGGCGCAGAGGTTGAGCCAGTTTTGGATGGCTTTGGCGCCCGAGAAGAGGTCGCCGATGCAGTGGAGAACGTTCTTTGCGAGGTAGGCAGAGGCTGCCCAACAAAACTCTTCAGGTATGTCTCCCCTGTCTTTCAGCTGTCTCTCGATCTGTTCGCGAGCCCCGACATAAGTGACGCCGTACACGGTCGTCATGACCTTCAAACAGAGGGTCAATATCCAACAATGAAAAGGAATCAAAGGCACGTACCGTTTGCTTCACCACCTTGCGAGAAATTTTTCCGAGCAAGAGCTGTGCGATTCGCTCTCCGTTGTCAGCGTCTCTCTGTACGATATTGATGACCATGTTGGCGACATAGGTGTACACGTCCGACGGTCGGTCGGTGACCGCCAAGTTGACTTGCGCAGCTCCCTTGCCATCGCCACCGAGGGCAGCGTAATGTTGCAGGCCGTTACATGTACCGTCCTGGTGGACGGGAAGGGTCGACATGTGCGCATGCGGATCTCCTGATTCAAGCGCAGCGCGAAGCTCCATGCAGGTGGCTAGACACTGCCATGGATCGTCTGCCTTGACCCACCAGCGCCGACCCTTTGAAGAAATGAGCAGGAGTAGGCGGGATGAAGAGCTTGACGCACCTCCAAAGGATTCTCGGCACTGTCATAAATGTCCTCCAGGTGGTCCATCACGAAGGCCACACGTTCGTCGAAATTTCCCTTGTCGAATCCGTACAGGTTGGCGAGATGGACTTTGAGCCAGCGTAGACCACGTTCTCCAAGAGGTTTTGCCTCCGCAAACATCAAAAGTCCACGCGCCAGGTCATCACCGATGTGGCTCAAGTGAGGGGGAATGGGGTACGCCCGTCCACGGAAATCGAGATTATGCGGCTGATAGAATGTGTCTCCCAAGAACTAACATTTATTCAGTACAATTTGTGGCGCACACGCAACACACTCACGGCGCGAGAAATCTCGATCTTGTAATTGACACTGCAGCGCTCCGAGTGGTTGCTTGCTTTATCCTGTACATAGTGCTTGAGACGCTGGCTGTATATGGACTTAGCTTGGACGTCCGTGTCGTAGTTTTCCGGTTTCTCGGGCTCCGGCTTGTCGTATACTGCAGGCGGAATCTTACAGAGCCTCTCCCCGGAATTCCAGACTTGCAGCACGACGTCGAATATCTTCCGGTTGATCTGCCAGGGCGTACTACCCAGGACGTCCAGCCCAGCATACACAAGCTCCAAGTTTCCCAAAGACGAGGCATGATGAAGGTAACTCTGCTGTTCCTGACAGTCCTTGAAACGCATGACCGCAGCTAGATGATACGTCAGCAAACCTTGTCGTGTAAACGAGAAAGACGCTGACATTTGTTATAAACGTACCCTCCCTCGTCGGGAGCCAGCCATGGCTTGGGCTTAACAAGCATAGGAAGATGGCGAGGATGAAGCGTCTCGCGTAGAGGATCCTTGGCAAGCCGGTCGGCGACGACTGGATTCAGTCTGATGACACCCAATTTTTGACCGCGAACGTATTCGTATGCATGGTAAAACGCGGGCTGCCGCTCCTTCCTACAAGCATTTTAGCCCTTTAAGAAAACAAAGAGGACGAAATTGCACCGACAATTCTTCGCCGGTCCGCTTATTGATCGCCGTGCGCTCGACCGTCGCAACGTCCATTAAACAGTCGACGAGAATGCTCCCCATCCGGACACGTAGCAGTTGCGTCCACTCAGTCGTCCATTCTTCGTTGTCCTGGACATACTTGGCGGCCGTAACTCGTCGTGCATGGAGATCCTTGTAACCTAGACCAGAGAAGAAGCTGTAGTCGCCGACACGATGCAGCGAAGGTATGGCGATGTTGTTGCGCTTGCACATCTGAGCCTTGTACTCATTTTCGACTGCACGACCGACCGTGAGGAGAGCACGAGCGAGTTTCATGCCGTCTGCGATGCCACCAGTGCTATTCAGTCGCATCACTTCGAGGATAGTGATGAGCGAGAGCATTTCAGGCTTCACCAGAGATAGGAAAGGGCCCAAACGATTCATTTTATCTCCTAAATGAAGTGAGCTTCGGCTCTCGGACGACAAGTCGGTACATACCCCGCGTCTGCTTGGCCTCAGCAGTGATGATGTCTGCGATCTCGAATTCTAGGCGAGCACGAAGTTTCTGATGCCAATCCCACATCCATCTTTGGAGATCTGGGCGCCGAAGGCCCACATCCACGCGACCCAAGCCTATCTCCTCAAAGACTTTAGCCTCGTGCTTGAGCCTCTCCACGGCAACGTCGTAGACAGACGCTTCAAGTAGCTTTTGACGGGCCGCCACGTCTTCGGGAAGAACGCGGCGAGCAAGGGTGACCTGTGCCAGGTGCTTGCGCAAGTTGTCCAGATTGAACGGGATTTCTTCCGCAGCGACTGATTGGACGACATTGCCATTCTCATCGACGATCTCCTGTGACGCCCTCTGCGAGGGGTTTCGATCATGAGGCACCCGATATCAAATGATTGGCTTACCGCGAGTTTCTTGACCGGTAACACCTCCGGCACATCGTCCAATGGGTCTAGATGGCCAGAGCCCATCGCTTCTACTTTCCCTAGTTCTGCTATGACCTGCGACATGCCCGACTCTATTGCTGCCTTGGACAGTAACCGGATGACGTCCGCTGCTTCTTCCGACGAAGTGAAGACGCGATCGGATATGACATCTTGAACGGATATTCCGCGCGCTGTGAGTCTGTTGAGCAACTTCCCTGAACTTGGCGCTGAAGTCGAATCGTCGGGGTCAGAACCGAGCCTGCGACGATGGTAAGACGACAGTCATATAACGCGACGGCCCATCTTACCGTGACTGGCCAAGCAGTACAGTTGCATAAGTCTGTGCATTCGGTTGGACGTTTTCCGACCCATTTTCCATGGTTTCATACAACGACCACGCCTCCTCCGCCCAAAGCGCTCTATCGTTTGGCTCCTTTATGGAGGCCATGCCGATGTAGGCTTCCAGAAAAGAGTTGTATACCCGTGCATCCAAGAGGGATTCGGTTGAGGTGGATCTTCGGAGTCGCTCGAAAATTTGCTTTGCGCGAGGCACGTCGTACAGA
Organism: Strobilomyces echinocephalus; assembly: GCA_038090115.1. NCBI lineage: Eukaryota > Fungi > Basidiomycota > Agaricomycetes > Boletales > Boletaceae > Strobilomyces > Strobilomyces echinocephalus. Next base: position 4,718 of record JBBPMC010000796.1, read on the forward strand.
TTGTACAGACACGCGTCCATGACCGCCAGCTGGTTCTGCGTGGGGGAGTCTGTGAAGAAATAGGTACTGATGGGATTGGGGTTGGAGTTGTCGGGGAGAGGGGTAGGTAGGATGGTGTACGGAACGCGACGGTGCAAGAATCCACGCATGTCGTTGACAAACGACATGCCCTCCTCCGTCAACGGGTCTTTTTGGGTTGTATAACGAAACGCGTCCGGAGGGGGGACCTGGAGCTGGGCGAATGCGGCATTGGCCTTCTTGGACGGGGTGGAGTAGAGTCGAGCTGGCCGTGGAAGACGTTGGCGGGAGTACGACACCAAAGTCGTCTCCAGTGTGCGAGCAGAGTTTCGAGGTATCATCCGGGTTCAGCGTCGTCGTGTCGCACGACCAACTCGGGTCGAAAAAACTTTTGGGCCCGGTCCTTTGTCTTAATTTCCCACGTCACTTCACTCCTTTCACACCATGCAGACCTCGGGCTCATCCTACACTTATTAGCATCTTCCGTGGACATGTTGGTACTGCAATGTAAATTGCCCTTTATGAGCTCCCATGGTACCGCCCGACGGCTTGCCGCTGCCTGCGCACAATTGGCAGTTGTTACATAACCATGATTACAGTGAGGCCCAGCGCTTTCAGCGTTCTGGTCCCATCATGTCATTGGCAGGCACTGCAACCGCCGTAGACGGCGCGTTTACTAGCATCCCGATCATGTGAGTCCGACGATCGACTGATCATGAGCCGGTCAACCTTTAATCCACTCGGCTACAGCGACCTAGGCAAGTGCGATACACCAGAAGGAAGACTGGCGACAGCGCGCGAGATCAGAGATGCGTGTATGCGAGTCGGGTTCTTCTATGGTGCAGTGCCAGTCGTTATCGGACACCGACCAACCCGCCTCATCGTTTACTAGTGCGAAACCACGGTATTCCCCAGCCGTGTTTAGATAACATTTTGGCCGCGATGAAAACGTACTTTGGTCTTCCAATGGAAACTAAGATGAAGGTATGGCTACTATCGTAACAGATGGCCTCTGACCCTGGATCTGACTTGGTTTGCTATGAAGCTAAGTCATCGGACTGTTGGCGGGTTCAAAGGATACGCCCCACCTCTCGATTCAAACATCGATCCCGCCAACAACAAAAAAGGCGACTTTCACGAAGGCTTTGAGATTGGATGGGAAGAAATTGTGGCGAAATCGCACGATGAGAAGAGGCAAAATGATGGTGCGATGGCAGGGGGGAATGTATGGCCTTCGGATGATTGTCCAGGATTCAGGGGAGCTTACCTGGAGTACTAGTAAGTTTTTGCAACCTGAAACTTGCCATGCATAGGAGCCTCAGGCATTTTTTTCCAGTCACGCAGCGGTGAAAGTCGGAAGGGTCTTATTTCCTCTGTTTGCGCTGGCTCTCGAACTGCCCGAGACATATTTCGACGACAAGGTAGGGTTTTACATCGAACAACTGCTGAAGTATGTAACAAGCATATTAAATGTTTCCAGACACGGAACTCTGCCGCAATCATGAGAACCATACATTATCCGCTACAGAGCGGATATCGTCATCTTGACATCGAAGATGATACACCTGGTCTTGGAGCCCACTCTGAGTGCTTATCACCTGCTTTCTCCGCGTCCCCTGCTCACTGAATTCCCCGTAGCTTCGAGGTCAGTGCAACAAACCACTGAAAGAAGTTGACTCAAGTTCTGCGTTCATAGTGCTTCACCATTCTCTGGCAGCAGCCCGAAATCCAAGCACTTCAAGTCATGAACACAGAGAAGCAATGGATCGATGCACCTCCCATCAAAGACACGTTGGTCATCAAGTAAGCAATATTTTGAACTTTGTCTAGCCGCTAATGCCCTCCGACTTAGCATTGGAGACCAACTCGCCCGATGGACAAGTGAGGCCTGTTCATTTTTACTTGTCAGAAAGCGAAAGTTATTTGACGGATTACCTTGTCCGACAGATGATGTCTTCAAGTCTACCGTTCATCGAGCTGTAAATAAAAGCGGGAAGGAGCGATATTCTATCCCGCTGTTCTTCGGGACAGACTACCATGTCAATATAGAGGTAGGTGACTTCCGTTGGAATACGACAGCGCAAGATGGTGAACACACACATGTTGCGCAGCCCATACCAAGCTGTGTGTCGGCAGAAAGACCAGCCAAATATGGCTCCATTACTGCTGGAGAGTACGTGCACAAGCGACTCAAGGAAGCATATCATGCAACGTAGTCATCTGCATTTTCAACGAGGCGAGGAACAGAATCACTTCTTGCAATCACGCCTCGCTCCGATTACTTGATTTGACGTGTATATTAGTTTTCTTTATGCCTGTCCGTTTTATGCTCTCAAAGCAGCCTTCTCCGCTAATGAATCTGAGACGAGCGCCCGTCCAGACTTCCACACACAGCGATTCTTCGTCCCGCTCAGGTCGGCGATCTCTTTGAGCACCACATGACGCTTCTGCGACTGTGTAGCGAGGAAAGTCACGACCTCAGACGAATCTCGCCCTGAATCTCGACCACCCGAGGTGAGTATCCTGGTTACGGACTGTTTCACGTTTCGTTTCGTGATCGTGGATCGCACGGGAGACGCGAACGACTGCGACTGCGAACGTGGTTAGAAAATACAACAGATAAAAATGTGCTGACCTGAGACCCCAGAGGTGGCGGCGGTGTCGATGTCTTGAATGCTGCAGAGGCCGCCACAGGGAGCTCTGCGAGCTCTCTGCGGACGCGGGGAGAAGACCTCTTCGACAGGACAGTATCAAAGTGATGACTGTTTTTCAACCGCGCTAATGAAAGTGGAAAACAAACGCTGTTTTGGGGCAATCGACCTTAGTCTCGTAGGATTGCCATCCGTTTTCGCCAGGCATAAAACGACTTTGAGTGTTCTGTTCCTTCATGAGAAAAAGAGCAACCACTCTTTGGGGTCAAGCCTGAGGAGGGTGGGATAATTGATTTCCTCTTGCTGCAGACTTTTAAACAGGGAGACGATGGGGCCTCCCAACTATCACTTGGAGTTCAGGTTGCCCTGGTGACCCTTACTCGCTCTGGTCGCATCGTGTCGTTGGCAGAAACTGCACCACAGAAGGCGCATTCACCAGCATCCCCATCATGTGAGTCCGGCGATCAGCCGATCGTAACCCAGCCCTAACCCACTCGGCTGTAGCGACCTAGGTCAGTGCGACATGGCACACCACACCGACGAAATCCGCCTCATTGTTTACTTCCAAGTGCGAAGCCATGGCATCCCCGAGCGGTATTATATTTGGATAGTGTTCTGACTGCGGGTGAAAACATACTTTGGTCTTCCAATGGAAACGAAAATGAAGGTATGGCCCTTGTCGTGCTAACCTTGTGCATCTCGGGTCTGAGTTGGCATATCACGAAGCTGCACCACCGGGGCGTCGGCAATTTCAATGGATACACCCTACCTCTTGATTCTAACATCGATCCTACTAAAAACAACAAAGGTGACTTTCACGATCACTTCCAACTGACGGGAAGAAATCGAAGCCAAATCACACGACGAGAAGAGGCAAAAATGATGACGATGTGATGACAGAGGGGAACACGGTACGGCCTTTGGACGACTGTCCTGGATTCAGGGAAGCCTATCCGAAGCTTGCCATGTGTAGGGCTCTCAGAATTATCTTTCTAGTCACGCAGCAGTGAACGTTGGCGGAGTCTTGTTCTCACTTTTTGCGCTGGCCCTCGAACTGCCCGAGACGTATTTCGATGACAAGGTAAGCCTAACATCGGGCCACAGCTCAAGCATGTGAGAATACATCAGACGCGGAACTCTGCCATACTATGACACCCTACATCATCCGCTCTGAAACGCATATCGGCATCTTGGCATTTGACGATGATACGCCTGGCGTCGGGGCTCTTTGCCATTCTCTGGCAACAACCCGCGCTTCAAGTCATGGACATGGAGAAGCAGTAGGTCGATGCACCTCTCCCATCGAAGATACGTTGGTCGTCAGGTATGTAAGCGATCCACTGTAAACACTGCCTGGCTGCTGACCATCCAACTTAGCATCGGAGACACCAACTCGTCCTATAGACAAGCGAGTGTCGTGTATTTTTCCCTTGAACAAAATCACTTCACTATCATGTCTCGCTCCGATTTCTTGATGAATGTAACGTCACGGTGTAGGTTAGGTTTGTTCTCGCCTGTTCTTTTTCTCCACGAAGAATTTTGTACATCTTCATATGTGACGTTAACTATATATGCACTTGAGCGAAGTACGATCCAGAGTAGACAGACACATGCTTACATGTGCAGACTATCCCAAAGATAATGGGACATGGGCCATCTACTCCACCTCCTCAAGTGCCATGATGATATCACTCACCTCCGCCAAGACCTCATCATGCTCGACTTCAAGCGCCTTGATGTTCGCCCGAATCTGGAAAAGCCGGGCACTGGTGGCGTTGAGCCGGCGAGCCAGTGCCTGGACCGGCTTTTCCACAGAGGTGCGCCCAGTCTTCTTCTTAGGAGCTAGCTTGCCCTTACCCTTGGCCTTGGCTGGCATCACCTCCTCCGCCTCGTCTTCGCTCGCGGAGCTCGACGACAGCAAGAGCGGCATTGGTGCCCGCTTGCTCGGGCCTGCCTTGGCTGCCGTCGCGCGACCCGGTCTCTTCACCGACGCTGGAAAACAGTTAGTCGGGAGTTGGGCCTAGCGAAATGACCTACCCTCGGGCGCCTTGCGAGCCGCCGCCGCCTTCTTCCTTGGTCCACGACGCCTGGTGGAGTGCTCGCACCCGCACCGCAGCCGGTAGCAGCGGTCGCATGCTGCGCCCGGCCCCGGGATGCACTCGTCCTCGGCCCCAGCCCTGCGGCACGCCGCGCACGTCCTCCACCCTGCCTGCTTCGACCGATCCTTCGGGACAGCAACGTATGCGGTCTTGAGCTTCTTCGTCCCCGAGTCGCTCTCGTCGTCCTCCTCGCTTTCGTCATCCTCTCGTTCCCTCTACAGCGGTTGTTAGCCTCGTCCTTGCGCGATTGGGTCACGACGTACCTTTAGCCCGGAAGACTGTGCGTCCGCTGGCGCCCCCTCCTCGCTTTCTGATACCTCCGGCTCACCCACCTCGATCTCAGGTTCGATGTCGTGGAAGAAAGAGGTTAGGCCGAGCATCTTCCGAAATGTGCACGGACTCAGAGGACGGATCCGTTGCACCTGCGTGTTGGTACAGTCCGAGCCCTGCCCGCACGCGTCCGAGAGGTCGTCCACGCCTGCAACGAAGAAGAGCCCGACCGCATGCATACCCATCACCAAAAAAGCAATCGGTGTATTCAAGACTGCGTGTCAAGGCGAGAGATCGCAAAGACTGACCGTCCTCAGCGTCCTCGTCCGCAATGGGGAGGTCTCCTGTGAGCCGGGGACTTGCACGTTTGGGTTTGCCATTCGACGGTGCCGGGGTGCTTGATTCCGATTGTTCGCGTTTGGGCGGAGGGGGAGGCGAGGGCTCTGTCTTGACGGCCGACGTTTCAGGTGGGGGCTTGACATCGTCGAGGTCTTCGAGTTTGGGTGTAACCCGTGCGCATTCGTCTTCGCGCTTGGCGTGTTGAGGAATGGATGAACTCTGGCGCCGAAAGAGCCGTTTGGGCATGCCGACGATGAAACTTCGTGGCGACCTCGAGCGCGACGACGACGACGCCGGCGAAGTGGCGTAATGGAAGGGCGGCCTCCTGAGGGTTGCCCTTGTGTGGGGTCGCCGTGGGGCCATGAAAGTCTTGGCGAAGACGCCCGCGGAGTCGGCTTCAAAAAAGCGAAAGCGCGACGATGACGAGGCCAAGGTCTGCCGAAATCGCAGTCCTTGGCGAGTAACCACAACGCTCCGACTCGCTCCTCCTCCTCGTCCATTTTGCAGGTTGGTCGCTGCGACTGCCGTCGACTTTTTCTTCTCAGTAACTCGGCCAACGCTGTCCGCAAGTGGTCCTGACGCATTTCCACCCCAGATTGTTCTTCCAGGTACTTCGTTGCGGTGCACAACTTCAAGCGCACGATCGGACTCGACACTGACTTCCACCCTCCTGTGACCTGTCCAGGTTTAGGAGCCGTGTCAACTGACCCAGACCCGGACGCACCGAGACTTCAAGTTCCTGTCGGATGCTGCCAGGGCAGTGTCCATCAGGAAGCCTGGAGCGTGTCGGAGAGGCCGAGCGCGGACGACAACATGCAAACTCCGCGTGCCAGTGGAAGCGGCCCCAACGTTGGCGCGAACGACGCGCGTTCTCGCACGATGATCAAGATTCGCTGTCACCCTTACCACGCACAATGTCAATGCCGCCGCAAGATCGCTACCCTCCTATGCACTCTGAGCCTGGGACCCGCCCTCCCTCGGGAGGATCGATGATCGATCGACCAGAGCCCCCGCAGCGACATCCCTCGTCTGCGTCTACGGTGGGGGATGGAGATGGCCCTAGTTCTCAGCGCAGGCCTTCCCGTGTTGCTAGGACGACCGCCTAGCGAAATGATCCCCCACGTCCCTCCGCCGCCGAGGGAACTGTACTTCCCACCTGAACCAGGCGACTTTGAGGATGCTCCATGTGCACGGCACGAGAGACTGGATGAAACAGAACGTGCGCTCAATCAGATTGTCCACGACGCACAGGATGCCGAGGGCAGGCGTGAAAGAGAGTCCCGTGATAACGAAGACTTTAGGGAACAGATATTCCTCGACAACGAAGAACGGCGAGAAGATAACGTGGCGACCTCTGTTCCAGGAGATGGAAGACAGGATCACCAACGTCCCACAGGTTTCGCCACTCCTCGTTCCACCTCCCGTCCCGGAGTCGGATCAGCGTTCAATCCTCGAGTCGATTCATATGACCACGCAGGATGCAGCTTCCGGGCATGCCTCGGACATTTTAGACAGAGTGCGTTGGGAGAGAGAAGAGATGGCATGTGAGCGAGAATCGCTAGCCGCCGAACGTGAACGCGAGCGTGCGCGTTTCGACGAAGAGCGCTGACTCCTCGACGACGAACGGGAAGCCAAGATCGCAGCGCTTCAGGAGGAACTCGCTCGGACCCGCGCTGAACTCGACGACGAAAAGCAGATGCGCACGACTGAGGCGGACGAGGCACAAATGGCGGCTGCAGAGCGGGACGAGGCATTGCGCAACCAACTGTCTAATATCACCGACATGATTCAACAAAACCAGGCTCTGTGAAGAGAAGAGACGCCTTATGGACGACCACTGGGCAGAGAAGCAACGGTGGAGAGAGGATACAGGAGTTGATAGGGGTGGTTGCCCGACCTGGTGAAGAGCAGGCTGCTGCTAGACAACGCGAAGAGGAACAGGCTCGCAAACTAAGGTAAACCTGGTGAGTTGGACGATAGCTCTCGATTGTTTCTCAGCTCAAGAAAGTGAATAGACCTCAAGCAAGTCATGGATGGACCTCGTAGAAGGCTTCCCGAAGCGACACACGGCCGCCGGACACGTAATTCTCCCTACTGCCCACACTGCCCACGTAGGCGTGAAACCGTCCTACACTTCCTAGTCGAGTGCCCGCATTATGAAACTGCTCGCGCCCGCCTCCGCCGTGAACTCTGCCAACGAGCGAATGCAGTCCCCTCCCTCTTGGCAGACTCCAAATGCATTAAACATACTCTCGCGTTCATCCATGCGACCGGCCGACTCAAAGAGATTTTCCGCGACCTGTCCCCACCCAAAGACGATGGCCGATAGTTGATGCCACTGCCCTACCTCACCCCACCCGCACAGCCAATCTCCTGAAGCCTCAAGACCTGACAAACCTCCAGGTAGTCTCTTCGTCTCTTATATTCGAATCATGCAGCGCCGGGTAAGTAATACAACAAACAACCCGGGAAGGTTTAGGGTTACATCAAAACATATCACCTTTGTCTAGAGCTTGCTGCGCCGGTCTTGAGATTGCCGTGCTCGTCTAGGCCTATGACGAACGTTACCTGAAGTCCCATATCAGGTACAAGTTGACCCACCGAGTTTCGGGTTGGCCACCATCCACAAATGCGAGGAGAGTACAGCCATCGAGGTACAGGAACCACGCGACAAGCTCAAAGCGATGCCGATAGGGGCGAGGCGTTTCTCCGAAAACATGGTTTGCGCGATGAGGGTTTCGGGCAACAGCCCCACATCCCCGAAATCCATCAGGACCGTCTTCCCGTGCTGGTCAACGCCGAAGTTACTGGAGTCCATGTCGGGCTGGGTGAACATGAGGCGATCACGGCATATATCGACGGGAGACAGCCGCTTCCGGGCCTGGGGGTGGAGCAACGTATACGCCTGGTCCAGACTGCTTGTTAGCGAACGGTGGACGCTCGAGAAAATGAAAGCACAGTCGCACCTTGCATATGTACCGTTGTAGGGCCTCGACGCTTGAGAAAAGTAGGGGTGCCGTGTAATCCTTGAAGAATTTGTGGCGGATGCGACCGTTCCCTAAGGGACCAATCACATGGTTGGGAGGAGGTGGGACGCTTGAGAGCCATACGAGAGCCTGTGATGCCCGGTCGATGAGGTCTGGAGGGTCGGCTGTGAGCGTGACGAACTCCATGACCAAATAACTAGTCATGGTGTCTCTGAAGTAGTGCACCACCCGGGGAATGCGCGGCGCATCAGGGTGAGGATTAGACTTTGCATAATCGAAGATGTAGGACTGAGTTTGGAATTCAGGCCATAGAGCATCGGGATCGCCAAATTTCACGAAGTAACTCTCGATGGACACGCATGCTCGGTAGTTCTTGTCGTCCGAGTGTATCCGCTCATGGTTTGCACAAGCCTCCACGATGTTGGCCTCAAGAGCCTCGAGAGCGGTTTTCTGGTCCATGGCGAGGTGTCCTGGATGATGCAACGTAAGGAAGGGCTACGAAATGATACGCACAAGTGAACTAGGTGGGGGGAGAGCAGACGATAGTGAGACGCTTTTGATGAAGGAACATGGAACGTACGTGGTATAGTAGAAGGTCAGAAGGTGAAGTTTGGTCGAAGACGACAGACGATTGCAATGCTCTAGATAAAGACACTTGAATAGGAGTTAGGTAAGGAAGAATACGAAAGGGGCATTTTGATATCACGAGTCACGGGACGACTCCGAATCTATAGCTCGGTTGTTACAACTTGGAGCTTTTATCGGCTATTTTCGAGAAGAACCACCAGTCCCTGCACCACCCTGAGCAAGGCCCCCCGAAAACTTGTACTATCATTACCCACCAAATGCATAGTCACCACCAAATGCGAAATCGCACCCACAACCTGTAATTCTATACATTTTAATAATAAGACTGGAGAAGCCGGAGCATAGTCTAAGTGTATAGGAAGCACATTTGAAAGAACGAAAACCGTGTTGTGTAAAGTGTGCGAGTGGGTCAGCTACCGACATTCCGCGCCAGATCCAAAACGATCCCGTGCGTACCAGATCCTGGTTCGCTTCATATGTTGTCTGTAGGTTCTTGGCAGGGTTTTTGAGGTGTCAGAATGGAGATTGATAGGGAGGATGGTGTGCTATTCAATGAATATCATCAGGGGTGTCACTTTTGCGCTTGACATTAGCGTACTGACGAACGCCACTCGACTATGAGGGGCCAGACTGGACAAAAATAAATATTTTGGTTTTCATATGGTTGTCTTTGGATTATGGTCAAAATGATTTGGATTTCAAAAAAAGTGAAGTAAGAAAGAAGCACAACCATATTTGACTACGACCAAAAGAAATATGATTTCAATGTTTGGTTTGTATTACAGTGTCATTGGACAACAAGAAAACCAATTTCAAGATTTCGTTTTCAACGGTAATCAGGCAAATCAGAAGGTTAGTTGAAAAAGAAGTGTTGTCATCCATTGTGACATCATCCGTGATGGTCGGCCTCTGTGCCTGCGGCAGCAATCAACGCCTCACGACTCGGATCCATTGGACATGTAGTGACAATACGGTAGATAGGGGTACTAAGTAGCTTATTGAATGGCCTGACACACCTGAGCAATATGACGGTCTGCTACATTGCATCTGTAGCGGCGGTGGTCACGGCATCAGCGCGGCATCAAATCTTGGTTCTTGGTGAAGGTACCAGTGTGAACAACCTCGTCCGATGTCAGACCGCCTAGTTACTACTCAGTCATTTTAGGCCTAAGGCCCGAGGTTCCGTGCGTTTTTCTCCTCCCATCTCACCCCAGGCCTCTCAGTCTCAGTTTCGCGATGTCGACAGGAACTGTAGAGCCTCGCTTTCGCTGCATCGGTCTATGCCCATATGATTGTGCTGTATTCATCAGTGCCTGTCCCCAAAACGTAGGTGCAATACGATGCCATCTGAACACTCATTGATCATCGCCTGGGTGCGGTTGGGTGTTTTCACAGACACCTGTTGATGCGCTCGTTTGCCTTTGTTCGCATCCATATGATCAGCACGAGTCAGCCACTCCACAGCCAGCTCAAGCATTGCCTCTCAAGGCGGGCTGTAGTGAAACAGGTTGCACTCGCTTCACATATGTAAGTATTGCACTGTTTCGCAATGCGTATGAACCTCATATTCCAACAGACGTTGAATGTCCCTCTGACTCCGCAAAGCCTGTGTTCAGCTCGAACGCCCTCTGGTCTTTGTTGCCGTTCATGGCTTGCGCATAGCCTCCCGGCTTCAAGTGCTGGCTCAAACGCTACCACAGGGCCCAGCAGTGCCTCTCCCTTCGAGCCTAGTCACACTCAGGTGATGGTTAGTTCTTCGATGCCCTCTGCCACTTTGTGGCAAGCGCCAGGCTCGAGTCTTGCTGCTACCAGTACTAGTAGTGCGGCGATGTCAACAAATGATCGTCGTGTCGCTCACTATTCTGGAGCGCAGAACTCTGGAGTAACGGTAGGACCCTTCAGTGGAGGTCGGCGCACTGGTCGGGCTCCTCACTTCAATGTAAGGACTGTATCGGGTAGTCGAGCCTTGTCCGCCGCAAGCACCCAGACTGTACCTAAGCCGATCACTCAGATGTTCGACATTCTGATCATCCCCTACAGCGTAAGTGAGAAAGTATTGCTTATTTTATCACTAACACGTGTACTCCAAGTTGTTTGGTGGTGCAAACGAAACCCACGACGCGTTCACAGGCACTTTTTACTTGTACGCTGCGAAGGTTCCTCGCCTCCAGCGTCAGCTGATGGACCACTGGCTCTCCCTCTCTGTCACTGTTACTGCAAGTGACGACATGCAAGCCATTTGGACCCAAGTCGGTGACCAGCTTTTCGCATATCTCCAGCAACATGGTTTCCACCTCGAGCGATATCCCAGCACCTTTTTGTCTCCCGGAGAACGTGAATACACTGAAGAAGGTTACCAATTCCTCCTTCCTGGTAACAACCGCAACAACGCCCGAAAGCTGAAGCCAGTAGATCAGCCAGGTCGGCTCATTACAGTCAAGTATCTCAAGGATGTCGCTCTAAAAGTCCCAAATCCACGCGGTGTAGAGCTCGGTACCGCTCTAGGGTGATATCCAGGTGATTTGCCACTTTTCAGGCCTACCCCGATGACAGCTAGTTCAACCCCAACCACCTGACGACATCTCGGGCCAAAAGACCGATGGCCCGGACCGCTTTCGGCCCTATTGCAAGTGGATCGACGTTCTCGGCCCAAAGTCCGCATGACCGACGCTTTTTCCCGCGGTCCGGACCATGCGTCGGCCCATCCTACAGTCCTCGGACCGCTTCCTTTCACTTCGGACCACCCTATTTAGGTCTCCCCTA